>CABHPQ010173965.1:0-20491 GCA_902168405.1 Peromyscus aztecus | reverse complement strand
CGAAAAAACAAAAAACAAAAACCAAACAACAACAACAAAAAAAAAAAACCTCAAAAAACAAAAAGTGAAGCTGGGGGTCCTCCTCTTCCATGGTGCTGGGGATTAAATCCAAGCCTTTCTGAATACTATGCAAGCACCCTATTATTGAGCCATATTCTCATAACATGGTGGGAGTCAGTAGCATTTATGGCCAAGAAGCAAAAGGAACTGGGACCCCACAGTTCCATTAAAGGGCATGCTCTCCCAGGACCTGTGACTCTTTCACTAGGCCCCACCTCTTAAGGGCTGTTAATCTCCCAGTAGCAGCACTTTGGGGATAAGGACTTTGGTACATGGTTCTCTGAGGAACAATCAAGATCAAAGCTATGCTATATTTGTCTTTATTGAGTCAATACTGGTCTTTTATACATTCCTGGGAAACCATTTTACTTGAACAAACTATAAATATTTGTACAATCCATAGTCCCAGCAATGATGATAGTGATTTCTTTACTTACATAGTCAAATTAATTATATATCATCTGAGTGGACCCTAATGACCCTAGTCTTGGGATTAGGTAGCAAAGTGCTAATTGTTCATTGATTCTCAATGCAAAAAAAAAAAAAAAAAGCCTTTTCTACTCCTGGTATTTCTCAGGGCAGAATGGAGTAAAGCATATCCCTTGGGACTAAACAATTTTGGAAATGAATCACTTCTGTGTACTTAGTAATTCACAGAAGAGGATTAATTAATGGATGCATTAGATACTGTCCACCATCACTGAACTTCAGAAATAACTGGAGAACGTTATAAAATGGGACTGATTTAGAGTACTTTAGCATACCTGCAAAGCAAGAATGGGTAAAGAAGAAGTGTGTGTGTGTGTGTGTGTGTGTGTTAGTAAAATACTTAGAAGTGTACTTTGATAAAAAGCATGTTTGAAATTACTCACCTTCTTAGACACTTTTGAACTTTCTTTGGGATGAAACCAGGAATTTTATGTAGATTATTTTTGACAATGAACCAAGAACAAATTTGACTTAGTGGTTGGGGGTCATTCCAGCAATAATCTATCCAAAAATTACTATTAGTGAATGTATTCTCAAACTGGAATTTGGTCAACTTAAGCTTTAAAATCCCAGGTGGAAAAGAAGTCATGTAATTCCCATCAACATTCAACTTCTCAAGTGATCTGTACATAAGAGAAATTGTATTTTACAAAATAGTCATGCAATTTATAATATTCATGCAAGTTTCTGCATTGGCTTTTTTGAAACCTAGCACCAAAACTGGTGGTAATAAAGCATCTATTTTAATATTTTCTTAGAATCGAGAGAATTTCCTTATAAAACAACTGAACCAATCCATTATTATACAAAGAAGTGCATTTGTGTGAACAGGACAGTTGACGCATACATTGGGGGGGGGGTCTTTGCAAACTGTCATCACTCTGGAAAAAGAAAAAGCCACAAATGCAGGAAGACTAAACAGTGTTACACCACAAAAACAGTGTGGTGACATACAGAAAAATGTTATTTTCAATGACAAACTGAACACCAATGTATGTTTTTCATTAATGCCTAATAAAAACAGTGAAATATGTAACCTCACCACATACTGTTGCGTTATGCTTTCACTTCTTGGCAATTTGGTCCCCTTACTTTTCACTGTGTCAATTGTTTCTAACAATCCTTTCCCTTTACTCAAAGAATGAACATGACTGATTTTTCTCATTGCCTCAGTGATGTTTCCTGCAGTCATTTATCTCTTTTCTAATGATTGGTGAAAGCAGACATATGATGATATTTGATTTGTACTGAAATGTGATTTTATTTGTATGTTAATAAATAACGTTGCCCGCGGGTCAGAGCTAATAGCAAGCCATAGCAGAAGCTGAGCGGTGGTGGCACACACCTTTAATCCGATCACATGACAGGCAGATCTCTGTGTGTTTAAGGATGCAGCCAGCATGGAGACACACGCCTTTAATCTCAATACCAACCATAGAAGACCTGGAGGTCTGTATAGACAGGTAGTGATGAGGAGGTCATGTGGCTGGGTTTACAACCAATGAGAAGGCAGAACAGGAAGTCAATAAAAAGACAGATACACAGGAAGTAGGTCTCTTTCTCAGGGGAAGGACGATAGCGGCAGCGAAGGGTAAGAAAGGCAGTTTTAAGTCTCAGCTCTCAGCTACTGCTCTGACCTCTTGGGCTTTTAACTCTGCATTTGGCTCTGTGTTTCTTATTTAAAACGACTGTTACATCTACACAGACAGGAAAGTTTCTGTAAACCAGAGACATACAAACAACAAGTCATTGTCAGAACACTCTACAGGCAAACAGGCCTCTAGATAGTTGAGCAGGTGGGGGCTTCTGAACTCTCTTTGACAATCTAGTCTCACATACCCTTTTCCCCACATAGGGTTCTCTAATGGTAACTCTTTCTGACAAAAGTAAAATATGATCAAAGTTTCAAACAAAGAGACTGGGCAACTCTTCAAATACAGCTTGACTACTGTTCTTCTTGTGGTCAACTATATGTGAGGCAAACCCCAAGCTCCTATTTTATCCTGAAAGACAGAATGGACACAGTCATGTTCCCTCTACAGGCTACACAAACCTAGGGGTCAGTAGCAGAGTACTGCTATGACCTGAACATTTACATACTTCCTATACTCTTTATTAACATTATTTCATACAATATGTTTTGATCATGTTTCTTTCCCTACCCTAACTCTTCCCAGATCACTCTACCTCCCTACCCACCCATCTTTATCTCTCTTTCTCTTTAAACACACACACACATACACACACACACACACACACACACACACACACACACACACACACAAATAAAAAAAAACTACAAAGCCAAAATAAGACAAAAATGCCAAAACAACAACAAAAAAGTCCACACACACACACACAACAAAAAACTACAAAAATAACAACAACAACAAACATGGAGTTCATTTGGTGATGGCTAACTAATCATAGGCATGGAGCCTGCCCTGGGGTGTGGTTACTATATCCAATGAGATTCCATGGGTAAAACCTTGATTTTTCCCTTTGCCAACATGTATCAGTTGCAAATAATTATTGGTTAGGGATGAAATACTACCATCCACATCCCCCTCTTGGTGCTGGGACCCTGTCTGGCTAGAACCTGTGCAGGCCTTCTGCATGCAGCCAGTTTCTGTGAGTTCATATGTGCATCAGTCCTGTCGTGTCTGGAAGATACTGTGTCCTTGGAGTCATCCAGCATCTCTGGGTCTTACAATCTTTCTACCTCCTCTTCTGCATAGATCCCTAAACTTTGAGGGGTAGAGTTTTACGAAGACATCCCACTTAAGACTTAGTGGCTCCAAAGTCTCTCACTCTCTGCACATTGTATAGTTTTGGATCTCTGTGTTAGTTCCCATCTACTGCAAGAAGTTTCTCTGTTAATGGCTGAACAAGGCACTGATCTATCTCTATCCAGAATGTCATCATGAGTCATGTTATTGCTATGTTCCTTTAGCAAAATAGTGGTATTTGGTTTTACCTAGGTCCATAGCCTATGGACTATCTAGTCTCAGGCTCTTAGTCAGTTTAGCATCAGGTATGGGTTTCATTTCATGGAGTATACCTTAAATGCAATTGAAAAGTGGTTGGTTACTCCCATAACATTTGTGCCATCATTATGCCAGTACATCTTGCAGACAGGTCACTGTTGTAGGTTCACAGTGTTTGTAGTAGTTTGATGGTTACTTTTAATCCTCTGGTAGCATGTGACCCTTCCAGCACCATGAATCCTAGTCAGTAGGGATGAAGCTTCTAGTTAGGAGCTAGCTTGACTTCTCCATGATCCATGAAATAAACAAGCATGGTCTTCAACAATAGGCCCTTACCATAAGGTTGTGGAAAGTAACCAATAACCATGGCAATAACCTATGATGTTTGGGGAGGTTTCATGTGACCCCTTTGGCTGATGACTCAACAAGATGTAACCTATTCCTGGCATTGGATATTTTAGTTGGTGAAAAAGATGTCTAGGGGCCATTGTCTCCCCCATTATTTGATGACTCCATTTAGATTCCTTCTATATATGTATATACTTTAGGAAGCTTCTACAGTAGTAAATTTCTGTATGTTTTTTTTCAGATGACCTTTAGTGTTGGTTGTCTCTCCCTGTATTTCCTCCATTACCCTTTTTGTCCATCCACCTTCCTATTTAATCCTCCTAGTTTCCCATTTACCTCTCCAGAACATTGTATTCTATTTTCCCTCTCGTGGGAGGTCCTCTGCTTCTGACTAGTTCCTTACTAGGCACCTAACCTCTGTGATTATTTAGATTCTAGAACACATATTGAAAGCTTAAGAGCTAACATCCACATATGAGAAAACACCTTAAATACAATGTTTGTCTTTTGGGCTCTGGGTTACACCATTCAGGATGATTTTTTTTTCTAACTCTATCCATTTACCTGCACATTTCATCATTCCATTTTTCTTAACAGCCAAATAATATTCCATTATTGTAAATGTGTCACATTTTCATTATGCATTCATCAGTTGATGGACATTTAGGCTTTTTCACAGTTCATGGGTACTATGAATAGAACAGCAATGGATGTGGATAAGCAGGGATCAGTGGTAGGATGGAGAGTCCTTTAGGTACATGCTCAAGAGTGGTTTTTATTTTTTATTTTTTTGCTCTTGAGCTTTAGGTATTGGTTCCTGGCTTCCTGAGGAAAACCCACATTGATTTCCATGGTGAGTGTATCAGATTTGCACGGCCACCAGTGATGAGTAACAGTTTCACGTTCCCCACCAGCAGGTGCTCTCTTTTGTTTGATTGATCTTAGCCTTTCTGACTAGTGCAAGATGGAATCTCAAAGTAGTTTTAATTTGCACTTCCCTGATGACTAAGGATGGTGAACATGATTTCAGGGTTTCTCAATCATTTGTGTTTCATCTTTTGCAAAGTCTCTGTTTAGTTCTGTCCCACATTTTGTAATTGGTTTGTTTTCTTGATGTTCAGGTTTGCTTGTTTTAATATTTCAAGTATTCTAGACATTAACCCTCTATAAGAGGTATAATTGGTAAAGATGTTTTCCTATCCTGTAGGCTTCAACTCAACCCCATGGCCAAAAAGCAGGGGTGGGGAGGAAAGAGTTTGTTTGGCTTACACTTCCATATTGCAGTTCACCATCGAAGAAAGTCAAGACAAGAGCTCTCAAGCAGGACAGGAACCTGGAGGCAGGAGCTGATGCAGAGGCCATGGAGGGGTACTGCTTCCTGGCTTGCTCCCCATGATTTGCTCAGCCTGCTTTCTTTCTTTCTTTTTTATTTAAAAGTTTTTTTTTTTCATTTTACATACCAACTATGTTCCTCCTCCCTCCCCTCCTTCCATTCACTCTCCACATTCCCCTTTACCCTGCCCCCAACATCCACTCCTCAGAGAGGGTAAGGCCTCCCATGGGGAGTCAACAAAGGCTGGCATATCAAGTTGAGAAAGGACCAAGCCCCTTCCCCCTGTATCAAGGCTGAGCAAAGTATCCTTCCATTGAGAATAGGCTCCAAAAAGCCAGTTCATGCACTAGGGATAAATCCTAGTCCCACTGCCAGGGGCCCCACAAACTGCCCAAGCTACACGACTGTCACCCACATTCAGAGGGCCTAGTTTGGTCCCATGCAGGTTCCCCAGCTGTCAGTCCAGAGTCGGTGAGCTCCAAGTAGCTCAGGTCATCAGCCTGCTTTCTTATAGAATCCAGGACCACCAGCCCAGGGATGGTACCACCCACGATGGCCTGGACCTGCCTCCAACAATGAATAATTGAGAAAATGCCTTAGAGCTGGATCTTATGGAGGCATTTTATCAATTGTGGTTCCCTTCTTTCAGGTAATGCTAGCTTATGTCAAGTTGACACAAAACTATCCAACCCAGGTTACATGTTTCTATGTTGCAGTCTTTCATTTGGAATGGAGTTTTGTGCAAGAAGATAAATACAGATCTCTTTTAATTCTTTTATACTCAGCCATCCAGTTTCACATGCAACATTTGTCGAAGATGCTCTCTTTTCCCCATTGTATATTATTGTTTCTTTGTTCCTTTTGGTGGATTTTTCCCATAATGATTATGTAGTGTCCTTCCTTATATCTTCTGATTAGTTTGTATCATATCTATTCTGTCACATATTAAAATATCTACACTTGCTTGCTTCTTTGGTCCATTTGCTTGAAATACCTTTTTCCATCCTTTTGCCCAGAGTTGCTGTCTATTCTTCAAGGCAAGGTATACTTTTTGGATGCAGAAAGATGGATCCTGTTTTCTAATCCAATCTGTTTGTGTCTTTTTATTGGATTGAGAGCACTAACAATGAGAATTATTAATGAGCAGTATTTATTGATTCTTGTTATTTTGTTGTTGTGGTATGGATATAGTTCCAACTTTTTTGATTTACTGTTCTTGGATTACTCATTTCTTGTGTCCTGAGTGTAGTTAACCTCTTCAAAAGGAAGTTTTCCTTCTAGAGTTTTCTGTGGAACTGGATTCATGGATAGAAATTGCTTCAATTTGGTTTTATCATGGATGTTTCTCTCTTTCTGTTGTTGTGATTGATGGCTCTGACAGCTCTAACAGTCTGGGCTGCCATCTACGGTCTCTCCAAGTTTGTAGAACATGCACCCCGGTCCTTAGGGCTTTCAGAATCTCCACTGAAAAGTCGGGTGTTATTCTAATGGGCCTGCCTTTATATGTGACTTCTTGGGTTTTTCCCTTGCAGCTTTTAATATCCTTTTTGGGGGGTTGTTTTCTGTTCTGTACATTTAGTGTTTTGATTATTACATGTCATGGGGAATTTCTTTTCTGATCCTGTCTATCTGGTGTTCTGTAGGCTTCTTGTACTTTGATAGGCATGTCTTCTTCTTCTTTTTAGATTGGGGGGGGGGATTTTCTTCTATGATTTGTTTAAAAATATTTTCTGTGCCTCTGACTTAGGTTTCTTCTTCCTCTATACCAATTACTCATAGATTTGGTCTTTTCATAGTTTCCCAGATTTCCAGCATATTTTATGTCTGAATGTGGCTGCTTTTTGCCCGTGTCCAGAGTCTCCCTGAGGCTAAAGTGAAGAGTTTTGGATTAATTCTGTTGGCAGAGGAAATCTCAAAACATCCTAGTATAGACTCTGTTTGTGTGGTTATTAGTGTTAACGCTGATGAAGATTTATAATGAAAAACTAAGCAAATAAAAATACAAAATGTACAGATTGAGTAAAGGGGCACCAGGAAGTGGAATAGAGCTAAAGCTTGGGTTCAAGGAAATGAACAGATTAAGAAATGGAGTGAAGGTAGTAGTGACCTTAGGACAAGATCCCACCCAGATAAGTTTCCAATAAGTAAAAAGGAATTAAAGAAAACATTGGAACTGAGTATGGTGGTGCACACCTTTAATCCCAGCACTCAGAAGGCAGAGGTGGGCAGGTCTCTGAGTTTGAGGCCAGCTTGGTCTACAGAGCAAGTTCCAGGACAGCCAAGCTTAGGCAGTGAAAGAAACCATGAAAAACAGAAAACTGGGGAAGGTGACATTAGACAAAGGGGCCATGTCCCAGCCCTAGCAAGCAGCAGAACTTGGCAGCTTCAGCCATATGGTTCTGGCTTTAAGGATGGAAGAAAAGGGTTATAGAATTTGCCTTAGCCACTGAGGAAAGCTTCTGAGGCCAGCCATTTGTCAGGAGTAACCCTGAATGGAGGCCTAGTGAGGCCATTGTGTGAAGCTGTGAAGTTGAAGCCTGAATTGCCTTGGAGACCCCAAGATGCCAGAATCATGGGATATCTGCTAGGAGAGCTGCTAACCAGCTAAAGAGAAGGAAGTGTGTTGCAGTCAATAAAGCTGAAAGGAGGTTGGAGATATGAAGAGCATTTTGACATCAGACATGGAGATGCAGAGTCTGAAGTTTCCTCAGCTGGTTTTCGGTCTTGCTTTGGTCTAGTATTTCCTCACTATGCTCCCTTCCCTGTGTTTTGGAATGGTAATGTATATCTTATGTCATTATATGTTGGAAGTATGTGATCTGTTTTTTGATTTTGATTTTATAGGGGATTACAGTTAAGAGATTTCATGAGTCTCAGAAGAGACTTTGAACTTTGGACTTTTAAACATTGTTGAGACTGTGATAGACTATGGGGACTTTTGAAGTTGGAATGAATGCATTTTTACATTATGATGTGGCTACAAGCCTTAGAGGGCCAGGGGTGTAATGTGGTGATTTGAAAGAAAATGGCACCCAAAGGGTGTGGCACTATTAGGAGGTGTGGCTTTGTTGGAGTGGGTGTGGCCATTTTGGAGGAAGTGTGTCACTCTGGAGGTGGGTTTTGAGGCTCATATATGTTCAAGCCATGTCTAGTGAAGAATGACCACTTTGTGTTGCCTGTGAGTCAAGATGTAGAACTCTCAGCTCCTTCTCCAGCACCATGTCTGCCTGCATCTGCCTTGCTTCCTGCCATGACGACAATGGACCTAAACCTCTGAACTGTAAGTCAATCCCAATTAAATATTTTCCTTTATAAGAGTTTCTGTGGTCATGATGTCTCTTCACAGCAATAGAGACCATGACTAAGACAAGTAAATACACAGAAAAATGAACTCTATCTATCATAACAATAACAAATAGGCCAGATTCTCCTAGTAAAAAATAAAGATTACTACGTAAGACTTAAAAAATTTGGTAGAAACATTAGAAAACCTGAGGAAGCCATTTTCTTGTTTTGCTGAAGATATGATTGTATTCTAAGGAAACCAATTAGGCAGGGAGAACTCATAATGGAATTTGGTTACACAGCTTGATTTTTTTAAATTTAATTTAAAACAGTACATCTTTTCTATTCTGTATCTACCTTAATCAGCAAATAATAGAAAGAATAGAAATATTATATATGGAAATACAGTTTGAAATACTTGGAGGCAGTTATTATGGAAATTCTGAAGTGAGTCATAATTTCTTATGAGGGATGTAAAGTAAGATTTGAGAGGCTAAAGAGACAGTTCAGTGGCTAAGAGCACCTACCTTAGCTCTGGCTAAGGACCGAGTTTCAATCCCAGCACCCACATCAGCTGGCTTACAACTGCCTGTAACTCCAACTCCAGGGAATTCAGTGCCTCTGGCCTCTCCAGGCACCTGCCCTCATATGTACACAATCTCATACATACAGATATGTAATTTAAAATAAAATCTTTTAAAAGGTTTGAAAGATTAAGAACATATGTTTTAGATTTTAGTTTTATCATTTATATTTGTGTGTGTGTGTGTGTGTGTGTGTGTGTGTGTGTGTGTGTGTGTGTACATGTGTGCAGTGCCCTGGGAGGCCAGAAGAGGGCATCTAATCCTGGAGCTGGAGTTTCAGGGGGTTGTGAGCCACTCAGTATTGGTGTCTGGAACTGAACCTGGGAGAATAGTAAATGCTCTTAACCACTGTGCCATGTCTCTAGCCCTGATAATATGTTTTAAAATAGAAAGTAAACACTGTCAACAAAAATTTTGTATAACTCCAAACAACTGCAATTAACTTGTCAAGTTTGTGTTTGTGTGTGCTGAAAGAGAGAAAGGCAATTATATAAATTAATCTTAAAGATAAATAATCTTGGCACTGAAAAATATTTTCCCTATTAGTCACTATTGTCATAATAAAAATAAGACACAGAGCCAGGCATGGTGGCACGTGGCTTTAATCCCAGAAGTTTGGAAGCAGAGACAGGCGGATCTCTGTGAGTTGGAGGCCAGCCTGGGCTACAGTGAGTTCCAGATCAGCAAGGGCTGCATAGTCAGTCATTGTCTCAAAAACAAAAAATAGGACATGGATGAATTCAGGACTTTTATTAATTTGTAAAAGAATTTGACTATATATACATATTATATAAACACACATATATATTGAATACACATTATATATGTGTATAAATTGAAATGTATAAGAGCTATATATACCCACAACAAAAAGTTGACAAAAATAGTTCATTATTCTATTAAAATATCACCATATTTTACTTTAAAAAATCATTGGAAATATATCTTGCAGACACTATATACTAGATATTCTGTGACTAAAACAAAAAGACTAAGTTCTTCATCACTATCATTACCAAAACATTCTTAGCGGGGCAGATAATTTTCTGTGTATCTACTACTTTGCAAATACCTGAGTTTCCGGATTTCATTTGGAATATTATGAATTTCATTGTAGGAAACATCAAGTTCCTCAAGATAATACAGGCAAAATAACCTTAAATAGAAAGAATAGTTAGCTGTAGTAATGACTATTCCTTGTCTCTGGGAATTAAAACATCTAGAAATTAAACATTTTCCTAAGACACTGAGAGTTACTTTGACTTCTTTTCATTATGGGTAGTATACACTCCATGAACACCTCTAAAAATGATTCCTCTATCCATGAAGATTGCTTGGAGATATTGGAGTGGGATAAGCCTCACTTAACAAAAGACAGCTAAGAGCCTTTTGTCATCTGAAGGTTTTTCTTGGTTTCCATGTTAGTTCCTGCCCGACTTCTGGCTAGCCAGAAGCAGCAGAACCACAGCCTCCCATGATTCAGGAGCCAGAGAACTCCAGCATCCAGCTGCGGGAGGAATGAGGTCCTTCTGGAGGCTTCCCTCTCCTAGCTCCCCAGGGTCACCTTCCCTGGCTTGTAGCAGCATTTGTCTCTGACTTCACAGGGTCTTCTTCCAAGGACACAGGCTATAGGGCCCACCCTTATTCAGAATGATCCCATTTAATTTGAAAGAAAAATTCATTTACACATCATAATTTAAAATAAGGTCACATTCTGAGATTTTATGTGGACCTGGGCTTTTGAGGGACTTTGTTCAACCCAACTGTATGAAGACTTTCTGTGTGAAACACCCTTGATTTTTTTTTTCCCCATCAAGTTAAGTGCCCAAAGTAAGAACTGAAGGATGGAATGGCTCCATAGCACACAACTACAGCACCATGAGTCTGTCTCCTGGGGGATGCAAACAGAAATCATTTCCTAAAGACTGGAATTGAACAGCTAAGTATGATACTGATCACTGTCCCTGGTAACCCCCTCCCCATTCTATATGTACTGTTCTCAAAAGCTGCCTCTTCCTACACAAATGACCTGAAATATTACTTGCATGGTTTTTTAGCTAAAGCATTATGAACACAGGATTTTACTAACTTCCCACTACTCCAGCATGGCAGATGGAGATCTTCATGATCCTGCCCTTGATTACTTTTGTAGCTTACCTGTCACTTCCCATCCCATACTTCCCTGTGATGCACCATTTATTTGCTACAAGTATCCAAATCCCATGCAGCATCTGCCCAAACTTGACTCTGGTCTTTTGTCTTCTCATGTTTGAAATCTTAACCTAGATGCTGCCCCTGCACAGTGCGCTTTCCAAATCTTTTCAACTGGAGGAGCTGACACTTCTGTGTGTCAGTTCACCTCGCTTGGCCTCTGTCCCATTGTACAACTATGAGGTTCTGGAGACCAGGAATTCCATCTTCTACTTCTAACTATCCAATGTCTCACTGAGTAATTAGAAATGAATGAACCCCAGTAAATCTAAATTCTTTCTCTGAGAAACTGGTGGCATTGATTAGGAAAATGTAAGATAACCCTTGTCAATTCAGTGGTCAGCCTAATTTCTTTTTCATCTCTGTAAAGAAAATGTTGATGCTATCTGCTCTGTTTATTCAACTCAAGATCATATTTTGCTTTTTTGCCTCAGGGATTTCCTCTCTGCCTCGCTGCCAGTGGATCACAGATCATCCCCTTCAAACTTCCTTCCCCTCACTTATCCCAATATCCCAGCCACCAACTCTAGGTTGCACTCCCGGGGAACCCACAAGCTAGTCTGGTCAGGAAGCAGGTAGGCTGACTACAGATCTTCACTCTCCCTCTGATCCTCCAAATCCAATCTCCCAGTCTCATTCCCAGCTCTGTAGAAGACCATCTGTTGTGACCTTTCCTCACTCTCTGACTCTGTTCCCAGGGAACTAAGCAAATCCTGGTAGAGTACCCTGCTTTTTTCCCCTGCTGTGGACCTCCCCAGCCCATCCCCATTTGTAAGTGTCAGCTCCCAATTCCTAGAAACAGATTTTACCTGGAAACCCCAGTGGCCACATCCATCAGGATCCCATCAGAATTTCCTACCAGGCAACACACAGCCACCACACTCTCCTAAGAACCAGAGAGGGCAACAGAAACCAAGGGGGGTGGGAAAGACAAGACCAGGTACCAGCACCTAGAGTTACAATCTTCCCAAGCCCCAAAGTCTAGATGTCAGTATAAAAACACAATTAGTAACAGCCAGAACAATCTGTCTCCATCAGGCTCAGCAACCCTACCATAGCAGGCCCTGATTGTTGCAACATATTTTAAGGAAAAGTCCTTAAAATAGCCTTTGAGAAGGAGAATGAATAAATATCTTTAAAAAAATCTATGAAAACACAAACGGTAGAAGGAAATGAATAAAACAGGTCAAGATGTGAATGTGAAAACAGAATCAATAAAGAAAACCTAAACTGAGGGGAATGTGGAGATGAAAATGAATACACTGGTCAAAGAAAACATTAAATTTAAAAAACATTCAGGAAATCTGGTACACTATGAAAAGACCAAATCTGACAATACTAAGAATAGAGGAAGGAGAAGAAACGCTGATCAAAGACCCAGAAAATATTTTCAACAAAATCACAGAAGAAAAATTTCCTAACCTAAATGAGGAGGTGTCTATCAAAGTACATGAAGCATAAAGGATACTAAATACACTGAACCAGAAAATAAAGTCCCCTTGACACATAATAATCAAAACACTTGAACATACAGAACAAAGAGATTAAAAGCTGCAAGGGAAAAAGACCAAGTAATATGTAAGGGCAGACCTATTAGAAAAACACCTGACTTCTCAATGGAGACTCTAAAAGCCAGAAGGGCTTGGGCAGATGTGCTACAGACTCTAAGAGACCATAGATGCTAGCCCCAGACTACTATATCCAACAAAACTGTCAATCACAATAGATGGAGAAAGTAGGACATTCCATGATAAAACCAAATTTAAGTAATATCTGTCTACAAATCCTGTCCTACAGAAGGCTAGAGGGTAAACTCCAACCTAAAGAGTTAACCACACTCGACAATCAGCAAACACTGCTCATCGATAGCTCTCAACATCAATGGTCTCAATTCCCCAATGATGTCTGCCTGCAAGATACGTTAGTGCAACGGAGACACAGAACTTGTAGGAGTAACCAACCAATATCTAATTTGACTTAAGGCCCACTCCAGGAGATGGAACCCATACCCAACACTACTTGGGTGACCAAGAACCTGAGACCAGATGGCCCAGGGACCTAGGGTAAAGACAAATACTACTGTTCTACTAAAAGGACATAGCAATAAAATGACTCCTAATGATATTCCTCTCTACTCACAGATCAGTATCTTGCTCAGCCACCATCAGAGAAGCTTCCTCCAGCTGCAGATGAGAACAGAGGTCTACAGCCAGACAATAGGCAGAGCATGAGAAACCCCAGAACACTCAGCCCCAAACAGGACATCTCTATCACATTGCTCCCCTCAGGGCTCAGGGAACCCAGCAGAAAAGGAGGGGGAAGAAGGTAAGAGCCACGGGGAATGGGGGATATCAGTGAAACAAGACCTTCTAAATCAACATGAGTGAAGCTCACAGAGACTGAGGCAGTATGCATGCACAGACGGGGCTGCCCACGGCTGCACCATGTCTCTTGCATGTATTACGGCTTCCAATGTAATGTTTTTATGAGATTCCTGAGTGAGTCAATGAGTGGGTCTCACAGTTTCTTGTGCATTATCTTGGGCTCTTTCCTTCTCTTTGTTTTGTCCAATTCCAATGTGTTCATTTTTGTTTTATCTTATTATACTTTATTATTACCCTTTAGAAGCCTGTTTATAATGAGAGACGGAAAGGGAGTGCGTCCAAATGGGAGGGGAGGTGAGGAGGGTAAGGAGGAGTACAGGGATGAGAAACCGTAATTAGGATACATTACATGAGAAAAAATTCTATTTTCAATAAAAGAGGTGGGGGGAGACCTCCAAAGATCTGGCTGTTTTATTTCATTGTAGAAATGTAGATCCAAAGAACAGGCTTTAGAAGTAACTGGACGAACTTACAAGACAATTTACAAGATATTTTCCCTTGATTTTGGTAGTGTTCTTGAAATCGAGGGCACTTTGCCTGGCCTTTCCAATAGAAAATGACATCAAGGCTGTGAGTGGCTTGCCAAAATGCTCAGCATCTAGTACAGAGCTGGCCTTGGGGAGTACTATGCCTTCTCAACGGTGGCACATGGGTCTCATGTAACTTGAAAGATCTAGCTAGGAATGGGAAAATACAGTGAAGGAGCCCCACCATGTTTTTAGAAAAACTTAATCACCCAAGTAACAGTATATAAAAACTGTAAGTAAAAATGTGAACAAGTCATAACAGAAAAGGAAAATCTACTTCATTGTTTGAGACAGGGTCTCATGTAGCCCATGCTGGCCACAAACTCCCTTAGTGGCTCTTGCTCTGACCATTCAGCTTCCTTCTGACTGTGCTTCTCTTTTGTACTCGACATCCTCCTCCTAGGAAAGGATCTACTCACTTGTCTTCCTGGATGCATCTGGCTGCCTTTGTATAGCCCGAGTGTTCCCTTCACCCTGGTCTCTGTAAGTTCCTCTTATCTACCTATTAGTGCATGATATGACGTTTCGGGATATTTTATTTCTGTGTATGTGCATGTGCATGTGGATGCCATGGGAGGCCAGAAGCGGGCCTTTGGTCCCCTGGAGCTGGAGCTGCGGGCGTTTGTGAACCACCCAACATGGGACTTGGCACTGGAAGAGCACTATATGCTCTTAGGCACTGAGTCATTTCCCTGTCCCTACTCTGACTTTTCAACCCAGACGCTTCTTTTCCTTATGTTTGCTGTGTCTTACTGGTACCAGATATGGTGGCATTCACTCCTTTGCCCTAGCTCAGCTTCTCTTCCTCTCTTACCCTAACTACTCTGACAGTCCCCAGCTGGTCACCTCGAACTCTGTTCTCTCCCTCACACACCCATTCTTCACACTGGCCCATGTGTGACCTAAAAGAGAGTTTGGCTCCACCACTGTCCCGTAGAAAGTCCCACAATGGCCAGTCATTGTGTGAAGTATACATTCCTCACCTCACCCCACAAAGACCCAGTTATCACTCCAGGCTCATTTCTCAACAGTTAGCTCTACCCTGTAGGTTGCAAAATTTAGCAAACAGTTTGTATTTCCTAACCTCCATTATATATGATGCTTTGGAACTCTGTTCATTCAAGAAAAATCTATCCCATTCATGGAACGACCATCCTTCGCTTGACCCCTGAGATGGAGCCAACTCAAAAGCTGCAATGGGTTAGGTCTCCTCTCTTCCAGGGAGTGACTGAACCTGTAGCATGGGTTACATGTTACCCTTTCCTGTCCACAAAGCTTACAATGGACAGCTCCACAATTTTATGTTGCTAATTATATTCACTTGTCTGTCTTCCCGACAGGCTGGAGCCCCAGCAGTACATAGTGGGTATATGTTAACATCTGCCAAAGCACAAGAATTAAAGTGTAATGTCCGCTGACCGCACATCTGTGTGACCACTTCAGACAATAACAGCCAAAGCAGGGAATGTATCCGGAGGCAGAACCAACTCAAGCATGTTCTAGGCTTGTTTGGCTCACTGCATTTTACTTGGTTGCAGGTAATGCTTCCTCAGCCTGCCACAATGCATCACATCTCTTTGGCTAAGCAAGCGAGAGGTCTGACAATTCTTTCCTAAGGGGTTCGGCCGCATCTTTGGCAGCATCATCTCTCTAGGTGAGTTTTCACTTAACAAACATTTCCTTTTACGTCGGAGACTGCTCTGTATTTTCTTTGAAATCAACAAGATTGTCCTACTATGTTTTTCATTTTGAGTGCAATACGCTGTTGATCTGTCTTTGATAGACATGAACATCCAATTATATTTAATAAAAATATAGCACTTTGTTTTAGAAATACTTAGTATGTTTAAAGCACCTGGATCATTTTATTTTAACCAACAGTTTATGTAATTTGGCCAATGTATAACAATGAAAAAAGCTGACTCTTTAATTACAATCAAATTTTAGTTCCTTTAAGGATTGTCATATTTTCAGTGACAGGACTATTTAAAGTATGTAATTATGATTACAGATTATCTGTTATGAATTCTTATTTAGGTGCTGTACATGCACATGAATGTGTACAGTTATGTATATATACCTAGTTATATGTATTCACATACACAGGAACACATGCACATACCCTTAACTTACTACATTCAGTTTGCTAAACTCTTAATTGGAAGAAGTATCTTGTTTTGGTATTCTGGTTGAAGTTTTAGTTTAAAATTTTTCTTAGGAGTTAAACTGTAGGTCATATGTGAGAAGTCCAGCTTTCTATACTCAAATGACAGCATTCTTTCTTTCTTTCTTTTTTTTTTCCCCCCCGAGACAGGGTTTCTCTGTGTGGTTTTGGTACCTGTACTGGATCTAGCTCTGTAGACCAGGCTGGCCTTGAACTCACAGAGATCTGCCTGGCTCTGCCTCCCGAGTGCTGGGATTAAAGGCATGTGCCATCCTCACCTGGTGAATGTCAGCATTCTTATTAGAATGGAAAGGCTCTTAGCCATCATATAGGCCAATCTCCATAGGTTACAGACTAGAACACTGAGGTCCATAATAGTTAAACTACTTTCTACAGATCCCCAGGTCATCATCCTCAGCTTTAAACCAAAAATCTTAAGCTCCTAATTCTGAGTGCAGTGCTTTCCAAATCCAAAGCACTGTCAACAGGTAGGCACAGGGGTCTCACCTGAACTGCTGATCTTTAGATGTGTATTCATTAGAGCTATACTAAGTGCCCTGTGGAACTGGAAGGATTATTTTTAATACCATACTAAGAAGTGAATCTGCTATTTGTAACAGAATGAGAATGTTTAATCAAAATGCTTCTAGCTACTTTCAAAAGGGAAACTGAGACTTTACTAAATAATTTATAACTAAATAAAATAAAATACAAATAATTTCCTTCTGTGAGCACCTCAGACGATCAACCTTACCCCAAAGGAAGTTCTCTAACAAGATTAAAGGCAATGGAGAAAATCCTAAGTAATTTCAATTGTTGGATTTCAGAAGGAATTTCTCTGATAGGATTATTTCTCAGTTTCAGTACTTGTAGATTTTTAAGACAAAATATCTAGGGGATAGAAAAGAAAAACAAATGTTAATTGAATGAAAAGTTTACAAACTCTCACGTGTGTATTCCATAACTGCTTTAAACCAATACAGTAAGATCAGTTTAGAAAAACATGTTGGCTCATGTCGTGTATGTCAGTAAACACTTCTAGAAAAAAGAGCAAAGCAGGGTAACACTGGGTGATGAGTAAGGGGGAGTCAGGACACCTGAGTCATGAAGGAGGCGATAAAGCTCTGTTTTTCTAATGTCAACTGCCATCATTGTTCCTTTTAAATAATGGTTTTTATTAATTCTTTGAGAATTTCGTACAATGAATTTCTATCACGTTCACCTTCCTTCTCCAACTTCTCTCAGATCCTGCCCACACCCACCTCCCTACCCACGCACACGCCCCACCCCCCCACCCCAACCACTGAGTCCAGTTTATGTCAGACAACTATTCTGGGGTATGAAGACTCTGTGGAGTGTGACTGACCTACCAGGGGCCACACCATTAATGAGAATTACCTTTCCCTCAATTATCAAATACCGATTGCCTCAGCTAGGGGTGGGACTTTGTGCCCACCTCCCTTCTCCATGCTGGAATTTTGTTTGGCTTGGGTTTGCACGGGTCGTATGCATGCTTTCAGAGTTTCCGTGAGCTCCCCTGTGCATCTGCGCTGCTATTGCCGGGAAACACTTCTCCCATGAAGTCATCCACCACCTCCAGCTCTTACAACCTTCCTGACCCCATCTTCTACAGACTTCTGAGCCTTAGGGTGAGGAGTGCAGTAAGCACCCCTCATTTAGGGCTGAGCACTTCTGAGTCTCTTACCCTCTGCACACGACCAGTTGAGAGTCTCTGCATCAATTGCCACGTATTTTACAAGAAGAATCTTCTCTCATGAGAGCTGAATGATGCAGTGACCTGAGTTCCAGCTCAGACTCCCTGTGGTCCTGGTAGGTAGGATGGCTGATAGGGCCTGGTTTTTCTTTCGGGAGTGTGTGAATGTGTGGTGGAGAAGCCAATAAAAATGCAATTGGGTGGCCAGGCGGTGGTGGCGCATGCCTTTAATTCCAGCACTTGGGAGGCAGAGCCAGGCGGATCTCTGTGAGTTCGAGGCTAGCCTGGTCTACAGAGTGAGAGCCAGGACAGGTACCAAAACTACACAGAGAAACCCCGTCTTGAAAAACAAAACAAAACAAACAAACAAAAAATGCAATTGGTAGTGAAAGTGGAGCTCCTTGGCTTCAGAATGGCCCTTCTAACTGTCCAGGCTTTCGCTGCAATGCATAGAGTTTCAGAGGCTTCCTTAAATTAGCTATGTGGTGTTTTAATTTATGAATTAACTGGAATAAAATGAACTAAAAGAACAAAGCCCTCAAAACAAAAGGTTGGAGTTAACATGATGGTATGTTGAGACAGTAAACTACTGTGCTCATATGTCCCTGACTCAAGAATTATCCTTGGAGTGCTGTCAAGATGGCTCAGAGGTTAAGAGCACTTATTGCTGTTGAAGAGGACTGGAGTTCTGATCCTTGCATCCAAGTTGGGTGGCTCACAACTGCCTGTAACTATACGGGATCCAATGTCCTCTTCTGGCCTCCATGGATACCCACATGCATGTTCACATGCACACATAGACACAGACACACTTGGTTGTGGTGTGAAATTGCCTTTGTGTGTTGTTGGTTGAAAGCACTGGCTGAGGATGCTGACATAAAGTCTTGTCGTGGCTGAGATTTGCTATTAGGAAATTATTGGTTTGATGGTTTGAAATGGGAAATGTTTTCTCCTCTTCTAGTTGTTGAGTTTGTGAAAGACTGGTCTAATTCTTCATGATTAGTTTGATATAATTCACCCATTAAATCATCTAGACCGAAACATTTCTTTGTGGGAAGTTTAAAATTATTGTTAAATCTCCTGTTATAAATCATTCATATTTTCCAATTTTAGTCTGCTTATATGTGTTTATAGAAATATATTCATTTCATCTAAGTTTTTAAATTGGTTGGAATAGTTATTTAAAAATCTAAACTATTGCCGGGCGTTGGTGGCGCACGCCTTTAATCCCAGCACTTGGGAGGCAGAGGCAGGCGGATCTCTGTGAGTTTGAGGCCAGCCTGGGCTACCAAGTGAGCTCCAGGAAAGGTGCAAAGCTACATAGAGAAACCCTGTCTCGAAAAACCAAAAAAAAAAAATCTAAACTATTTCTTGGTATTTCTATACTTCTTTCTTTTCTTTTCTTTTCTTTTTTTTTTTTTTTGGTTTGTTTTTTTTGCTTGTTTGTTTTTTGCTCTGTGCAGCCCTGGCTGTCCTAGAACTCATTCTGTAGACCAAACTAGCCTTGAACTCACAGAAACCCACCTGACTCTGCCCCCCAAGTGCTGGGATCAAAGGTGTGCACCACCACCACCAGGCGAGATACTTGTTTCTTAAAACAGGCACTTACAGCTGTGTGTTTTCCCCTGAGCACTGTTCTAGATGCATCAAATAAAGGTTGACACCCCATTTTCACTGTCATTCATAATCAAAATTCTCTAATTTCCCCTTTGATTCTTCCTTGACTCCTTGATTAAGAATTAGTTGTTTTGATTCTCTGGGGACTCATGGCAGGGACCCAACTTAACTCTTTCCCACCGGCCCTCTCAGCCTTCCTTTCTAACCTATCTCCATTCCTTGTGTCAAATGCCAAACCCCAGAAACTCTTTCTACCGGGGATCCCCAATGGCCAAACTATACTGCGAATCATGAAGACAATTTTCACTACCCTTCCTGTCCTCCAATAAGATCCCTCTAGTCTTCCTCTAAGTCCTGTAACAGCCTGCTGGCAGGAACCCCTCCTCCCCCTACCTTCATTCCCTGGGGACTCTGCCTCTTGGTGAAAACCTAAGGTCTCCCTAGCTCTTCCCCACAGCTCCTCTCAGCCTTACTTCTTAGTCTGTCTCCATTCTCTTCTGACACACACTGACCCACAAAGGCACTCCCTACCAGGGAGCCCACAACCACCACACTTGCCTAGGATCCACAGATGGGAACAGCAACCCAAGAACAGAACACTTACCCAACAAAGACAAGACCAAATATCAACACCAAAAAATACCTCAAGTACAACTCCAGATGCCTAGTCCCTGATGTAAAAACACAAACTTTAACAGCCAAGAAAATACGCCTTCACCAGAAGCCACAGCCAATATCAACCTAAATTGAGACAAACTCGATGCATTTCCACTAAATCAGAAATAAGA
>CABHPQ010173964.1:14428-40180 GCA_902168405.1 Peromyscus aztecus | reverse complement strand
GGCTCTGCAGTTACTGCTTTTCTTGGATTTGTTAACAGGACAGCCCTATTCCTGGGAGATGCGTGTGGCAGTCATTAAGTAAGATGCTTGCAACCTTCCTCAGGAGGGGAACTCAGACACAGCTTCACTACACCTGAAACGTCAACCCAGAAAAATATCAAAGCTCCAAGTAAGCTGGCTCTAGGTCAGATAACTGTCAAATGGTCATTTTCTTTGGAAATAGAAAACAAATATTCTTGAATTAAAATCGGGTTCTCTGTAATAACAATATGGGCTCTTAACCACAGAGCCATCTCTCCAGCCCTACATTTGGTTTGCATGTATAGATGTACCACGTGACATCATGGGACGTACAATGGCTGCGATCTTCCCTAAGGATGTTTGGCTTGCATGTACAGATGTGCACCACGTGACATTACAGGACTTACAATGGCTGCGATCTTCCCACTTTTCCTAAGCTGCTGAACTGCAAAGGAATGGAGCACATCCTCCATGGGGGTGCCATTGACCATGACCACCCTGTCATTTTCTCTGTAAACAAGAAATAAACATCAGTCATTAAAAACTCATGCTGAGACATCTTGAACCCCTGACAGAGAATAGAAGCAGTAAATGAGCCCCAAAAGCTTATTAAGGGCCCCAGTGTGTGGCGGCTCCCAAGTTAGGCCAACCTGGTCTGAGCTCTTCAGAGGTAAGGAACCAGAAGCCATACATTCAGCTTCTGGGGGTTTACTAAGAACACCATATACGTGTAAAAAACCTGTCCGGACCACAGGGTCACACCAGAAGGCACCCAGTCACGAGGCAGTCTGGAAGGCAAGAAGAATTCAATGACAGTCCTATGTGCCGAAGTACACAGCGAGCTGCAAAAAGCCCACATGTACGTCCCTGAAATAGGCACACACTCATCTATGTTAGAGGGAAAGAGGTTGAAACTTGCCTCAGATTCTTTTTTTTTTTTTTTTTTTTTTGAGAAGAGTCTCATGTAGCCCAAGTTGGCCTTGAATTCACTATTTAGCAAACCAAGGCCTTAAAACTACTGATCCTTCTATGTCTGGCTCCATCTCCCGAATGCTTAGATTATAAATGAGCACAATCGGGCCTGGCTTCTTCCTCAGCTTCTTGTTTGTTTGTTTGTTTGTTTGTTTGTCTGTCTGTCTGAATATAGTGTTTCTCTATGTAGCCCTGGCTGCCCTGGAACTCACTCTGTAGACCAGGCTGGCCTCAAACTCACAGAGACCCACCTGCCTCTGCCTGGTGCAGCGATTAAAGGCATGAACCACCACCCGGCTTCCCTCAGATTCTTGAAGAAACTTTGAGAACACAAAATCCTATCACTTAGGCTCATCCAAAGTTATTTTAAAATTTTATATTACTCTAAATAAAAGACTAACTTTTAATATGATAAGACTACCAACTAATAGGATAGGAGCACAGAGATTTTTAAATCTCACACAAATTCAACTTTTGAATGATCTGGCCAATGTAGCCACATCGTTATCTCCAGATTCTTTCCTGACAGGATTCAGGGTCCATCTTTTAAAGTGGAGTTCCCTCTTCAGAACAGAAGGCTGGCAGGTAGAGAACTTGCGTTTACCCGTCATGAATTTTTCCACTGTTAAATTCTGTTGGGGGGTTGTTAGTTGGGATTTTATTTGGGGGGAGGGACTGCTAAAGATTAACCCAAGTCCTTCTCTATGCTAAGTGCTCTATTACTGAGACACGTTCCTAACATTTTAACTAAATTTCAAAACATATTAAAAAAAAAGATCTCGGAAGACGTTGAGAAACGTGGAAACTGAGGTGGTCAATTCTGTCAACTTGGCTGGACTGACAAGCACTGAGAAGATTAGCAAAGCTCACTCTTAGGTGTGTTTGTGGGGATGTTTTCAAGAGAATTAAGGGGGGTAGACCCACCCTGAAGGTGGGTGACCCCATCTCTTGTGCTTGAGGAAATAAAGGAGAAAGCCAGGAAGGGCAGGTATTGTCTCCATCTTCCCCTCTCTGCTTCCTGGCCACCACGTGGTTAGCTGTCCTGCTCTACCACATTCTCCCTACCACGACAGATAAAAACCTCTGAAATGTGAGCCAAAATAAATAAGTGCTTCCCTCAGGTTATTTTCTCAACTCTTCTGTAATGGTGACAAAAGCTGCCGGTTCAGAAAGGGTTCCCAAGGACTGAGGACACAGCTCAGTTGGTATGCTTCTCTAGCATGGATGGAGCCCCGGGTCCAGCCCCCAGCACTGCATAAACTGGGTGTGCAAACCCAGTACTTGGGAAATAGAGAATTAGAATTCAGAGTCATCCTTATCTGTGTGGGGAATTGGAGGCCAGTCTAGGCTTCAGATACTACCATCAAAATAAAGGAGTGGGGTAGAGAGAGGGGCACAGAAAAGCTAAAAGGTTCCTAAACCTGCCAGTGAGCATTCTAACTACTCTCCTATGGGGGTGGGAGGGTTGACACACAGGATTTCCCTCTTGCCTCCAAGTCTGGATGGTCCCCAAAGTTTGGGGACTGTTAAGACATAATGTATTAGCTGTGATCCTAACTCTCAAAGTCTTCAGATGTAATATAAAAGTACATTAAAAAGTACACAACCATCATTAATACCCTGTCTAGTGCCAACCTGCAGGGCTGGCAGGGGCTGGGGAGGGGGTGAGGGCACTTACTGAAGCAAGCCATCAGCGGGTCCACCTGGGAGCACATCAGAAATGACAATGGACGTTTCTCCGTTTTCAAAGTGTGGGTTGTCTCTACCTCCCGACACTGCAATTCCAAATCCTCTTTTGGAATCCTGTTCATTAGAATTAGGCGAGAAGAAAAAAAAAAATGAAAAAATCCTTCCATAAGTGGCTTTCAGGATTTATTACAAGCACTCAATAAAATAAAGGTCAAATCAATAACCAGAGACAGCTCGGGGACAGATGGGCTGACAGAAACAAATGACAAACAAAATAGAGCCACACTGGTCAGCTGACAGGTTCCTAAAGGGAAACTGCTTATCTACAGGGAGCAGCCTGGCAGGAGTCGGAAAAGATTGACAGCCCAGGCTGACATTATCACCAGAGGCAGGAGAAGGAAGGCTGTCTTCTGTCTAAACAGGAATGTACTGGTCCTAACGCCAGGTAGACCTGTTCACAGGATCGTTTGACCCAAGCTGGAACAATGTCAATAAAAACTGACTCTGTGAAAATGTATTTTAAATGTATCTTTAGCTGAAAGTGGCGCATGCCTATAATTCCAGCACTTGGGAGGTGGAGGCAACAGCATCAGGAATCCAAGGCTAGCCATGACGACATGGCAAATTGGGAGGCTAGCCTGGACTACATGAGACCCTTACTCAAAAAACAAACAATAGCACGATGGTATAATCTTTTTTTTTTTTTTTTTTTTTTTTTTTGGTTTTTCGAGACAGGGTTTCTCTGTGAAGCTTGCGCCTTTCCTGGAACTCACTTGGTAGCCCAGGCTGGCCTTGAACTCACAGAGATCCACCTGCCTCTGCCTCCCGAGTGCTGGGATTAAAGGCGTGCGCCACCACCGCCCGGATGGTATAATCTTTAAATTCAAGTTGGAAAAGGTGGCAAATGCATTTTCATCCAGGGTAAAAAGAACTGCATGGCCTTTAAAAATAAAACCTAAACAGAAAGCTGCTATTATGGGGCTGGGGAGACAGCCTAATGGGAAAAGAAGCCTGGGGGGATGGCTCAGTAGATAAAGGAACTTGCAGCCATGGTAAAAATAAATCACTCCTCCACGTCCTCTGACCTCACCCAGTGCTGTGGCATGCAGGTACGGGAGTGTACACATGTGTACATGGATGCACACACGTGAATGAAAAAAATGTAATAAGATAAATAAACAAAAAGCTAGTATTGTGATTTTAAAAGAGCAAAGCATTCAACCCTTCTCAGTGTGCATACAAGAGGAGAAATAAAGGTTTACTATCTATCACTGATTTAGCCATGCACACCAACAAACCGAGGAAACACATACTCTTACTTCGGTGTTTAAAAGGCTAAACCACACAATAGGAATACCGACATTATAATCCCAAATCAGGGTTGATGATACAAAACTACACTCAGAATAAGAGAACCTCTTTATTCAAGGGCAAGTTCGTGGGGGCCCAGTGTTCAGACTGCTTACAAACACAAACAGCCCAGGTGGTCTCCACATGGCCTTGGATATGCCAACACCATCACCAGCCCCTGGTTTTAGACAGAGGCGGCTCCGTCTTCTAAACCGAGCGTCAGGACCATAACGCAAGGGCCGGATGACATGCTGGTAAAAGGGGCACAGACAAGAGTCAAAAGGGTGTCTGAAGTTAAACGGGCAAGCCTCAATTGAAGAATTCGTGATGACTGACACAGAAATCAGGACACCTGGACTCTGACCCAGGGACGAAGTTCTGAGGGTCAAGGGAGACGTTTCCCTTTGAGGAACTGACAATCCTTCTAGAAAGTGGCTGAACCTAGAGAGATTTGGAGCAAGATGATATCTGATGTACACGGATGCTGACAGGAGGGCAGGTTGCTGGGATGAGACTGCAGACCATGAGCTGACTGCAGATGAGGTGGGGGTTAGCCAGCCTGGAGCATGAGGCTGTGTGTGTGTGTGTGTGTGTGTGTGTGTGTCTCGGGGGAGGGGGGGGTGATTGGAGATTAGGTGCAGTTCTAGAGCAGTCAGCCCAACCAAAAACGACATATAGAGTAGGCTAACACATCACACTTTTATTGTCAGGACAGAAAGAACTGGCAATAACATGTATTTATTACGCCTCAATTATGCATCATGTATTGAATAGAAGCTGCACGTATTTCCTCATTTAATCAAGAAGGGTAACATCTGTGAAGCGACTTTAAAAAACAAATAAAATATATGTAGTGTTCAACTTTCAACCCCAAGGGAGGAGTAAAGAGAAACTTTTATGTGTGGTGGAGTAGTGGTGAGCGTACACTGTGGGGCGGTGTGTGTGTGTGTGTGTGTGTGTGTGTGTTGTGTGCATTCCTGTGCACATGGAAGGCAGAGGACAATCCTAGGTGTTATTCTTCAGGCACCACCCATCTTGGTTTTTGGTTTTGTTTTTTGTTTGTTTGTTTTGTTTTGTTTTTTGTTTTTCGAGACAGGGTTTCTGTGTAGCTTTGTGCCTTTCCTGGATCTTGCTCTGTAGACCAGGCTGACAAACTGCCTCTGCCTCTGCCTCCCGAGTGCTGGGATTAAAGGCATGCGCCACCACTGCCCGGCCCATCTTGGTTTTTGAGACAAAGTCTCTCACAGGCCTGGAGTTTATTAAGTGGACTTGGCTGGTTGGCCAGCAAACTCCAGGAATCTGCCTGTCTCTCTGCCTTCTCAGGCCTGGAACTGTGAGCATGTACCACCAAGGCTCGGTGTTTAAAAGGTGCCAGGGATCCATCTCAGGCCCCCATGATTTTGAGATCCCATCTCAGAAAGTAAAATAAAAGACACCTTAGGAAAAATACCTAGGGTTTACTTCTGATCTCCATAAACAGACAGACAGGAACACACGTAAACACACACACACACACACACACACACACACACACACACACACACACACACTATATTTGAAACTGAGCCTCTTGATTTCTAAGCCAGTCTTTTCAAATCTCCTTTGGACCTACAACTGCTGTAAGGTAGATAATTACAGAAGAGGTGAGGAGAGGGTACCGCTCAGGGGACTGAACCAAGGGCTCCTTGCGTTCTTAACATGTGAGACGGTAGAAATTCAATTCCCAACTCAAACATCAGAAGGGAAAGTGGGATAGAGAGGCTAAGGAGGGTGGTTGGGTTGTGCATGTTGGGAAATGTTACTTCAACATTCTCAAACAAATACAGGCTGCTTGCATTCCCTCTTCCCCTTTACAGTCTGTTCTGTCTGGAGAGAAGAGAACGGACTAAATATCCCCTAAAATGCTCTACAGTAAACAGAAGCTAATCAAGAACACAAGCATGCAACTTCTGCCAACCAGTTCATCAGTGCCAGCTAGTTCCAACGAGGCACTGCCCACCTCAGCGAGATTACAAACAAAACTGTGCAGGCCAAAGGGAGCGAGATCCATGAACTGAAGAGCAGCAAGTCAAGAGGAGAGAGAAAGCACGGGTCGTGCAGAACTCACCTTCTGCAGGGTCACGGTGTACTGCTCCCATATCACCTCCTCCATGCCTGGGCCCTGGGTGGCAACAAATAATGTCAACTTGAGTGCACACCAAATACCCCCATGCCAGAAATAAAACTGTAACTCCGTGCGCTCTGACGTGAATCCAGCTCACACTTCCCATACACTAAAAAAAGCAGGCCTCTGCTCAAAATGCCATGCTGCTTATATCCATATAAAACCTTCTAGGAAACGGCCGTCTTGATGCTCAGGCATTAAATGAAAGATACGGGAGAGGTCCTAGAAACGGAGCAAATGTTCAGTGCTGGAGCCTTTTGACAACCATTGTTAGGAAACTTCTTTAATAACGTCTTACTGGGGGATGGCTCAGCAGTAGGGTGCCTGCTGCCCCGTTTAATCCCGAGGACCCAGAGAGTGGGAAAAGAGAACCAAGTCCTAACAGTGTCCTCGGACCTCCATATATGTACATAGTGAGCATGGACTCATGCTCTCACACACACACACACACACACACACACACACACACACACACCCTCTCTCTCAAGAAAATGTAGTAAAATTTTAATTTCATTTAAAAAATATTCTTTCATTTCTCTCTCTCTCATGTCAAAAATGACCTTTTGGCAAGTTTTCCACATCTTAAACCTAAAGAAACCCTTGGCCTTGTAATCAATAGGACGTGTCACACTGAGTGAACTGTAGGATCTCTGGCTTCTTCTCAGTATCACTTGGTGTAAAACAGACCACTGGAACTTCATCTGCTAACACAGGTCTAAGAGATATCCAGGCAGACCTTTAATACAGCGGGGTTACTTTAAGACTAATGAGCCGTTCAATGCAGACCACCTTTAAAAAATCTCGAGATGTCAAGAGAGCACAGAGCTCCAGACAGGCCAGCCTAGCAAGCACTGAAACAGGAAGATACACAGAGAAAAGTACAAGATCTAAAAGAATGGGAGAGCAGAGTGGGTACAGTGGAGGGAAAAATACTTCCACAGAGGACTCCAGAGACTCTTGCCCAGCTCATGAATATTGTGGAAACAGCTAGAAATTACCACTCTGGAGAATTCCTATCAATGGGCCTGCATTCAGGTTTAGAAATGAGTAGTCCTATTATGGAAAGTGACTGTACATCCTCCCAAAGCATGCCAAAGTGGCGCTGGTAATGCCATCACATAGGAAATGCAAGGTTCCTCTCTCCAAGGGACATGTTTAAATGAAAGCTTCACAGAATTCCCAGATATGTAAGAAACCAGAGTTCATAGTTCACATGCATTCACACATGTACACACACACACACACACACACAAAGTGAGAGTTATAAGAAACAACCTGAGGGATCAATGGCTGTATTAGAAACATCAATAACAAACCAAAGAAGTATACAAACCATAGTTCATATTTTAAGAAATTAGAACACCTCACTGAGTTATTGGGCCGGGCGGTGGTGGCACACGCCTTGAATCCCAGCAGGGGCAGGTGGATCTCTGTGAGCTCAAGGCCAGTCTGGTCTACAAAATGAGTTCCAGGACAAGCTCCAAAGTACAGTTATCAATGAACAATAGACCATCAAAAGAACCAAGCAAACAAATCTGAACCATGACTTTTAGAAGTGAAAAGAACCAAAGTGACATAAACAACGGGTTAGCATCTCACACTATACGCAGCTGAAGAAGACAATTACAGAAGAATCAGCCCAGAAGACACAACTCAGAACACAGCACAAGGCCCAACAGGAGGGTAGGAGGTGTCACACAGAGGGCCAGGAGTGAGAAGCTGCCGAAGGCTAATTCGCACTGATAACAGAAAGGCGAAGAGGTACTGAAAATTATTCAGATAATGTGGAATTTTCTCCCTGCTCACAAACTCTTAAGACTGGGAGAGAGACGCTCAGAGCTAAAGACGATGATGCCAACTGATACACTAGACCAGATGACCCACTCCCTCTGCAAGCAGAGTCAGGAAACCACAATTCTGTTTGCACAGAAGCAACTTGAAGTAGCCTACTGTTGTAACTTAACTGATTACACAGACTGAGAGGCATTTGCGACTCTCCCTCCCCGTGTGCTCAATTCTGGGACATTCCCACGGCAAATACCATCTGGCTCCAAGAGATCAGAATTCTCAAAGATTAAAAACAACAATTCATATTATATCTAGGATCAAAAAGATACAAGCGTGTAGGAGAAGCAGGCAAAGTCTTGGCTATTGGTGTGTGTGGGCCTGGGAGGGGTGGTGGGGGTGGCAGGGTGCTGAAGTTAAGAAGGTGCATGCATCCATACAAAGCAATACACAAACATTCCGAAAGGATTAAGATGAAGGAATTATGGAACCCAGCCCCCGCCCCCAACTGTCTGTTTCCCATGACCAATCACTGTTTTTATTTTGTTTTTGTTTGGAGTTTCTTTAGGAGGGGCTCTTCTTTTCTTTTGCCATGCTGGGATCAAACCCAGAGTCCTGCATGTATGAGGTACATGTTCTATCACTGAGTTACACCCCCAGCCCAGTTTTTCTATTTTAATAAATGACTGCTGGCCAGTCATGATGGCATATGCCTTTAGTCACAGCACTCTTGAGGCAGAGGCAGGCAGATCTCTGTGAGTTCCAGACCAGTCAGATCTACAGAGTGAGACTGTGTCACAAAAAGAAAAGAAAAGAAGGGAGGAAGGTAATGTCTCTATAAATATATTAATTGATACATATCTTGTTAAATGTTTAAGTAAAAAAAATCCATGCATGTAGCACACCTGAAATCCCAGCCTACTGTAGATAGTGAGCCCCAGGCCGGGTAGGGCTGCACAGTGAGACTCTGTCTCAATAATGATGATGGTGATGATGATAATAATAATAATAATGGTGGTGATGATGATGATGAAAGATTTTCAAGTGAGCTTTTGATGTCTGACTCATCTTTGTCCCACAGTTTCCTAGAACACAATGTCACGCATACAAAATAGGTGGTCACTTTTTTCTTTCCATTAAACCGAGAGATAGATGCACTATCTATTCTCCATTCTATGACTATGACTAAGACAACAATTTCTGTTACTTGTAAATTTTTTAAAGGCAATTTCTATTAAATTCAACAGTTCTCTGGCTGTCCCGGTGGTTTGAGTGAGAACTCTTCCCATAGGCTCTGATATGTGGAGACTTGGTCCCCAGTTGGTCTAGGATGTCACTGGAGGCAGGCATCATTTCAAATTAGTGCCATTTCTGGTTATTCTCGGCTTTGTGAGAGTCAAGATGTGAGCTCTCGGCCAGCTCCTCCAGCGGCCATGCCTGCTGCTTGGCTGACATGAAGGACTCTCACCCCTTTGGAACCATAAGCCTAAATAAACTCTTTCTTCTACAAACTGCCCTCCTCCCGGTGTTTTATCACAGCAACAAATACAGTTGCTGTTTGCAGGTTCTAGGGAATACGATCAGCAAACGCCCTCTCACTGAGCCACACTCCCACCTCTACCTCCACACCTGAGGTGGGTAGGCAATCTGGCACCTGAGATGTCTGTGGTCCAGCTTTCTAGACGTGCTTTACTGTCCTTTCTGGAAGTTTACTACGTCTAAGACCATCTTTCGGCAGCTGCCGGTATATTTCCCTATTTTAATACAATCTCATCATAAGTTTCCTCGAGAGAAATGAAAGTAGAAACTCCCTCTCCACAGACACAGACGTCTTTGCCACCTTCGGTTTTAGTTGTGGCCTGAGTAAAACTAACCCACTGCCACCTGCAAATGGCCTCCAGAACAGAATGGGCAAACACAATGTACACAATGGAAAGGAGCAGGCCCCAAACACACCACACAACACAAGAGACACTTCCAACACAACTCAAGGGGGGAGCACTCCAGGAGGATTTGAAGAGTGTGACATCTTTTTCACACGCAGTTTGAAAAACAAACCATGCTTCCCTACAATGTGAACATCCGTTAACACTACTGAACTTAGAAATGGTTAAAATGATGAATGTTAGGAGTTTAATGTAACACTAAACATGTGTTTAAAACTTACTTAGAACTTCATACATGCATACAATGCATGCATTTTGATCAAATTCTCCTCCTTTTTGCCCCCTATATCCTACCCGACTTTCCCCTTCCAACTTCATGCGCTCTTTTTTTTTTTTTCCAAACTTAACCCACTGAGCCCATTTAGTGACCAGTGTATGCATGGACACAGGACTAGTGCACGCACAGCCTCTCAGGGGCCACATCTCTGAAGAAAACCGACTCTCCCTCCCCCAAGAAGCCACGAGGGCTACTGAAAGAGCTTACTCTGGTGACCTGAGTTCACTCCCTGGACGCACATAACGGCTGAAGGAGAAAACAGACGCCACAAGTCATCCTCTGGCCTTCATGCCCACACACATACACAGACAAACAGTAACTTATTTAAAAATGCTAACAACCCTCGTGGTTTGTTCAGTGACAAATGTGTGTGTGTGTAGGGTATGTCACATATGGTAAAAGTGCAAAGAAAAAGCAAATGACTGAAGCATATAAACTGAAGATGAAGCAGCCTGGGAGGGAGGCAGAGATGGGACACGGGGGAGCTGAGGTGTGCACCATGGTGGGGATGGGAGAATGTGATGAACTCGTGGTACTGTTATGCATCATGCTTTCAATGTTCAAGCAGTTTGGAGGTACCAATCATCTCCTAAGTTCAAGGGGTCATCAAGGGGCGCTTGACTTCCGGCTGAGGACCTAACATCCAAGGCAGTGTCTAGTTCCAGAAGTTTTAATATGATTTCAATTTTGTAAGGGGAAAAGAAAAGAGCACAACAACTCCTGCTGGGGGGAAGCAGGTGAGGACAGTGTCATCAGTGTGAGGGGTACAAGGACAAAAAGCAAGACAGGTGCAATGGGTACAGCCGGAGACCGGCATCGTGTGGGAGAGGCCAGGATGCTCCAGACCGCTCAGCGCCTTTCTTTCCTTTTAAGTTAAAAAGCAACTTTATTAGGAACATAAGGTGGCACAGAATCTTGAACAGGGAAATCACAGAAGGACCTGCGACTCCAATCTCCTCAGAGATCGGGACTCCACCTATGGGTCCAGGGCACCTTTTCAACCTCGGGGATGAGATTTCAGCCACCTGAAGCGGCTTCCTCGTGCTTTCTATGATTTTCTCTGATCACTTTACTTTCCATAAAAGGCACGCTAATGGTAACATCCTCCATATGAGAACAAGTCATTCCTAGAAGTCATTCCATGGATAGGTAGGTAGGAGGTATGTGGCCTGTTGCAAAGAGGAAGCTCTGTGTGTAGGTTATATAAAGAATGACATTAAAGGCAAATAGTTCTTCACACTCTTATTTCTAGGCCTTTTATAGAGCTCATTTTCTCAGGAAAACCTTGATCAAACAGATAACTATCCTTTAGGGCTGGGAAAGTACTTCCGTGGGTAGAAGTACTTGCCATTAACATGAGGACCTGAGTTCAGTCCCTAGAGCCTAGGCAAAAACACCCAGTCATCCCAGCCCTGCGGAGGGGAAGACAGGAGGGGACCTGATGGCTAGCCAGTCTAGCAGACTTGGCAAGCACCAGGCTCTATGAGACCCTGTCTCAAAACCAGCTCCGGAAGAATGACACCCCAAACTGACCCCTGAACTCCACATACAAGCCCCCTTTACACACATGTGCACTCCGCCTCCCAACACACACAAAAGGAAACGTTTAAAACCAGCCACAGGCAGATAACTTAGTCGTGACTGCCTGTAGTGACCCTGAACAGCCAACTTTAAAGCTCCGCGTCTATATAGTGCTGCTTCCCAGAGAGAGAGACCACTAAGAACAAAAATTCACCCCAAGCTGCTTTAAGGATACACTTAATCACAGTCCAAGCCACACAACGAATATCTATGTTACAGTGCCCTGTGTATTAAAACTAATGTCCGAAATCGCTCCTGTAATGTGGAAGCTCCATCATCGGAATATCGGCTTCTACAGGATAAGAAGGTCAAATGTTTGATCCCAAACACAACATTCTCTAATCTGTACCCAAGAAGCCAAGCGCGCCGAAATTGTCAACACCTAGGAATCGACAGTCTGACTCACAAACCCAGTGAGTGGCTATCAATTTCACCCAGGTCTGCTCAAAATAAGACAAGTATTTAAAATTCTACCATTGACTGCAAGCCACATTCTGCATGCAATCTCACAATTTGTCCCTGAAAGCTGCCAAGACACAAATAAATCCGAGGATAAAGGAGTCACTGTGCCACTGTGTGAAGGGCTTGTCCCCCTCCCCTCCGGCAGAGAAAGCATGGGAAAGGGAGGCGAAAGCTGAAGAACTCACATGGCCTTTCCATCTCTCCAACTTTTTAACTGCCTGGATCCACACCCTCTGGAATAGCTGAGCGGCCTTCATGGCTCCGCAGAGTCAGGGCTGGCCACTGCCTACCTCCCAGGCTGCTCACCCATTTCCAGCACTCCACGTGGTTACGTAAGGCGGATACAATAGTGGCCCACATTCCCAGCAAATCCTGTTGTCATCTCACAGTGACACAGCCATACAGCAGGGACGCCAAGCGCTCTGAAAAGCACTACTTGTGAGGCACAAAGAGAGTCTGGACCCACAGCGCTTCAACAGCTTTTCTCTCCTCCCTCTCTCCCACACAAGGAGGACAGCACCGGGGTACGTACTCCTTCCGGCCGCCACGTAAAATCATTTGGTATTTAGTTGTAACTTATTAAATCCTGCTAGCCTTCCTTATCCACAGATCCTATGAGTGTGATCCAAAAATAGTTTTAGGAGCTAGAAAGAAAGATGGTTCAGTGGTTCAGAGCCCTGAGTCTGATGTCCAGAACGCACATACCATGGCTCACAATGGCCTATAAACTCCAGTTCAGGGAATCCAGGGCCTCCGTAAGCTCCTGCACACACATGACATACATGCATACACTCACAGACATACACATGAATAAAAATATAAATAACCATTAAACACTTAAGACACACCAAACAATACCAAACAACAACAAAACCCCTGTCTCCTGGCTCTGGGCCAGTGAGAACGGGTGGATCAACATTTCAAGGGTAGTTTGTACTCTATGGTGAGCTACTGTCTCAGCACAAAAAAGCAAGACAAGACAAGACAAACTTGTCTGTACGAAACCTGTACAGCCTTTTTGAGTAATTATTCCCTAAATAATGTAACTACTTAAGTAGCATTTCTATTACATTAGGTGTTATAAGGAACCTAGAGATAGCTGGAAGTACATGAAGATCTACCCAGGTTCCATGAACATTAGACCACTTTATAGACAGGGACTTGGGATTCTGCATGTTTTAGTGTGTAAGGGACTCAAGGAATCAGGGGAACCAGGAATGACCGTGAACAAGAGCAGGGCTATGGAAAGAACAGAAGTAACTTGTTCACATACGCACTCCATATAGGAAATTAACGCTAAATTGACCCGCCAGTGGTGACCAATCAAAAGGCACCCATTGCAACAGCACACATTCTTGACAATAAGGGGAGCTGGTACAGGTTGGCACCACCTCAGGGTCAGAGAACTTGCTCAGCAAAGTTCTTTTTTTTTTTTTCTCTCTTTCTTTCAAACTTATCATAGACTTAGATAAAGAAGCGACAGAGAGCTCTGTCCTTGCTTCTTTGTGTAGTTTTGGATTCTGAACACAAGGATGCCTGGGCTTGCAACCCAAGGCAGGTTTTCAGAAGTGTGCTGTCACCAGAGTGTCTTGTCAACAGGCTGAGCTGTCTGCAAAAGAAGAATGTGCTACCGGGCTTGTTGGACACTGGGACACAGATCTAAATTTGGACCCCATCGTGGGTACAGTACAGGAGACAATTTGAATGCCAAAAAGTTAGTTTGAGGTTTTGGGTTTTCGTTCCTTTTTTTTTTTTTTCCTTAAACTTTTAAAAAAGATTTATTTATATTATTTTTATGCATAGTAAAGTGTTTTGTCTACACGCTTATCTGTGCACCAAATGTATGCCTGTGCGTGCCCATGGAGGCTAGAAGAGGCTGTAAGATCCCCTGGAACTGGAGTGACAGACCTTTGCCAGCCACTGTGTGGGCGCTGGGAACTGAAGGCAGGTGCTGTGGAAGAGCAGCCAGCGCTCTTATAACTGAGCCATCTCTCCAGGGTGCAAGAGGTCAGCTTTAAAGCCCTAAACCTGAGTACAGTTCTTGAGCATTGCACATGCCATGCCTTTCCCCACATCCATCTCAGAGGGCCAGGAGCAGTCACAAATGAAGCAAGTCCCCCACGGCAGTGCAGAACTGCAGAGACCAGCCTTGGAACCATCAGACCAACCACAGCCTGTTCCCACCGGCACTTCTACTGGTAACATCGGAAGGACATCTGCAGGAAGGCTGCCTCCATGCAAAGATCGGGAGTTTCAGATGCACCTTCCACAGCCTAACGTCCATCTTGATAGTCAAGAATCATCGCTCCACAGCAGCCATACACTGCAAGATAAACAACTCTTGAGTAGTTCCCCTGAGGCAGTCCCAGTCAGTGGGGTGGTGGGAAGTGTAAGCAAATTATTCTAACCCAGCGTAAGTGCAATAACAGAGGAAAACACAAAGCTCATTCATTCGACATACACTCTCCCAGTACCAACCAGATGGCAGACCCTGCTGAAGCACTGAGGGACATGCACCAAATGTTCTTCCCTCAGAGCGAAGGAAGGCTTTAACACAGGAAGCAGTGCAGCTCTCTCTTGCTCTCTCCTGGCATCTGTGTTTTATTTTGAGGCAGGATTTGAATCCGTATCTCAGGCTGGCCTTGAACTATGTTCCTGCTTCTGCCTCCTTCCCACAAGCTGCGGTGATATGCATGGCCACCAAGTACCATGAATGCTATGGATATGAAAGTGGAAAGAATTAATCATAAGGAAGTCTGAAGAGCTGTCCAGGGAAAGGGACCAGCAGGTAGGTCCAAAGACTGAGCAGGAATCGGCTCAGTGATTGGCTGTAGCAGGTAGACTGACGGCGGAAGAGCAGGTACATAAAGTGAACCAAGAGAGCAGGCTCAAGTGTTAACGGGAGGGAGCTGGAGTGGAGGGAGGCATGGACCAACCGCAGGAGGCACCTCCCCCCACAAGCTTACAGGAGCTCCTGGCCGAAGGAGGACAAACTCGTCCAGCAGAAAGGCATTCTATGTGGAGGGAACAGCACGTTCTGGTCCAAGAGCATGAACGCGTAAGGTGTGTTCAGGATGCTGGGGAGTACACTGTTTAATAACACGTTCTCTACATGTGCATGTTGAAATTAGTCTACTGCTTGGGAGCCTTGAAAATACACATCTGCCCAAAGAAATGGACCACAAGGCCACAAAGTCTGGGAGGGAGGGAGGGACAACACCAGCATTGAGCAGAGCACCACACTTGAGGGCTTTTACAGGGACTCTGAATGAATGCCATGCTCCCTGGGTTAGCTGTACCTGTCCCTCTTTCATAGTTAGAAAATCTGAGGCCAAAGACTTTCCACGGTTCCACGGCTCACCTTTTTAAATTGTATTTATTTGTTTATTTATTTGGTTTTTTCAAAACAGGGTTTCTTAGTGTAGTCTTGGCTATCCTAGAACTAGCTCTGTAGACCAGGCTAGGCTGGCCTCGAACTCAGAGCCACGGCTCACCTTTGTCTCAGCTGTATCTGAATCTGACTACAGGATGTGATGTGAGCATTCCACACACTGAGTCTTCGATGTGTGTTAGGGTGACTACAAAGGAGATGAGGAGGAAAGGGGAAAGAGAAGATGCTGGTGAGGAGGAAGAAGAGAGCGGAGGAGGGCGGATCAGGGATGGTAACCTCCTGATCCCAGTCCTTGGGAGAGAGGCAAAAATCAGAACCAACAATTCAAGGACAGCCGGGGCCACATACTCAGATCCTGCCTCAAAATAAAATAAAAGGGGAAGAGGAGGCGCACAAATTGAGTCATCAAGGTCCTTAACAGGTCTAACACTGGAGTGGAAACCCCATGACACCAGCCATTCAGTGGGGACCATAGCTCTGGGCATGAAGCATCCCTATGGCATTTTCATGTTCATCATTAGGAAATCAACTGCAATCCTCAGAAGGGTTTATAGCAGCCTGCGGCCACAGCCCACCTTCCTCTGGCTGGGACGCTTGCGATTCCCTTCCTACAACCCATGGAAACCAGTCTTAATCACGAAGTATTGTTAACGCTCTGCTCACATGCAGGGCACAGCACCTCACAAACTCCCAGGACTCAGGAGGTTGAGGCAGCAAGACGTCAGAGAGTTCTAGGTCAGCATGGGCTAAAAAATGAGACTGTCTCAAAAATAAAACCTCTGCTGACAAGATACAATTTTGAAACCCTTGTCCAATAAATGAACATGCACTGCCCCCCTACAGACAAGGTAAAAACTGACTCCAACTATCTTTCATCCTGTGATGATTTTGCGGGGGTGGGGAGAACAAACCAGTTCTGTTTAATAAGAAAAACACGGGCACAGTCTGGAGCTCCCTTCTCCTGTGTCTCTTAGTCACTGGTTCACAGGGAACACGGCTTCCACCGTCAGGGGTCTTCCCACTGGTTCTCAGGGCGTGCTTCTCCTGGCCTGGGCGGAGGGAGCCGCTGCAGCAGCTGAACCCAGGCACCTTCTCTTTCCTTCCTTCTTCCTCTCGCCATGCTCTGGAAGCTACTGCAACTCTGACTCCTTCATGTGCTCAATTTGCATATTAATTCTCTGGGTCACAGTCTTGCCCTTAACGTGGTTTGTTTACAGTGATGTCAACAGCATACTGGGTGACTCTTCCAATTTTGCCATGGTGACCTTTGTGGGGTGTTCCTTTCCAAAGAGTCCACAGTAACGCCCTTCCTGTAGACCTGCACGTGTGGCCAAAGGACCAACTCCATGTTTTCTTAAAGGAGCAGAGAATATATAAAAGGACACATGGAAGTCGGAAGCTGGCCACGTGAGGCACAGTCTTCAAAGTCAGCCCGAACAAGCCAGCAAGACCTATTTCTTATAATAATGTTAGAGAAGGATTCCTGACAGGTCTCTAGCATAAAAAATGGGCATTTCTGATCAACTCCTGAGGCACAACACTTACGAAGTTTTCGGTTTTTTTATTTTTGGGTTTTTGTTTTTTTTTTGTTTTTGTTTTTGTTTTTTGAGACAGGGTTTCCCTATGTAGCCCTGGCTGTCCTGAACTCACTCTGCAGACCAGGCTGACCTTGAACTCAGAGATCTGCCTGCCTCTGCCTCCCAAGTGCTGAGATTAAAGCGTGGGCCACCACCACCTGGCTCAAGTTTTTGGTTCTTAATCCAACCCATATTTACCTCAGGGACAAGATGACAAGGAGGTGTGAGGACACACTAGGGGCACAATCACTAAGCTTTAACATAACCACACTTGGGCGGTGGTGGCGCACGCCTTTAATCCCAGCACTTGGGAGGCAGAGGCAGGCGGATCTCTGTGAGTTCGAGGCCAGCCTGGTCTACAGACCGAGATCCAGGAAAGGCGCAAAGCTACACAGAGAAACCCTGTCTCGAAAAACCAAAAAAAAAAAAAAAAAATGGTTAGGGGCCCAGCAGTTAAGAGTACTTCTGTTTCTTCAAAGGAGACAATTCAGTTCCCAAAATCCTCATGGAGGATTCACAACCTCCTGCAACTTCAGCTACAGGAGACCCAATGCCCTCTTCTGGTCACTGAGCGCATGTGCACAGACACATACATTAAAAATAAATAAAATTACATATATTGGGGGAAAAAACGCTATTAACTTAGATTCCAAAACCAGATTTCTAGAGCCAGCCATGATGGTTTCGGCTTGTAATCCCAGTACTTGGCAAGCTAAGGCAAGAAGATCACACATCTAAGACTAGGCTGGGATGTGTGTGTTAAGTCTGAGGTCAGCTGGGTCCCATGAGACTATCCCCCAAAAAGTTAAACAACATCAAAAGAAAGCAAACAAGCCCCGCCCCCAGATTTCCAGCTAAGACTCCTCAGAACTCCTGTAAACTTAGTCCTGCTCTCCACAGTGCTGTGCACCCTGCAGGCATCACACATACCTGGCTCCAAAACAGCTCCCCGCTCCGTCTTTAAGCTGTGATCTAGAACATACACACAGCGGGGCGGTTGCCTCCGCCTTCAGAGGGGGATCAAGATCCTGACCCTTGCAGAACTGTGAGGACTGGATGAGATAATGCTCGTACAAAGTGTGCTCAATGCCCACTGCAAATGAAGTGGCCTCCATAATGACCCTGTCACAACACCAGCTGCACAGCTGTACAGCAGCTACAACCAGGCCAGAATGGTCTGCCTGATTCTTCTCATAAGAGCACGGAGATTAGCCTGGAACCCAAAAGAACTGAAACACACACACACACACACACACACACACACACACACCACATACACACACACACACACACACACACACACACACACACACATACACACTGCATACACACGTGTATAGAAATGATGTTCCTAAAAGCATTATATGCATTATATCTAGGAACAAACTAGTGGAAATTCCCCAAATGTGCACAACTAATGGCCGGACACACAAGTACTCCTACTCTTCTCACACACTACTATGTAAGAAGGAATGACGTAACTACATGCTACAACACAGATGGACTTTCAATAGTAAGTAAAACCTCATGCACAAGGGAAGAACCGCGTGATTCTATTTGCATAAGAAGCCAAGAACAGTAGCTGCCTAGACAGCGACTCTTAATGGGCCTTTTGGTGTGTGAGACGGCTGCACACCATGAATGTAACAGAAGCCATGGGCTGCACAATTTCTCCAAAAAATGGGTTTTATTAAACAACACATCACAAGGTATGGTTGTGCACACCTATAATTCTAGCACTTGGGAAGTAGAGGCAAGAGATCAGGAGTTCAAGGCCAACCTCTACTATACAGCAAATTTGAGGCCAGTCTTAACTACATGAGACTCTGTCTCAAAGCAAAACAACTATGTCTCCTAGATTGTACAGTCTGAAAGCAGGGCCTCGAACCTATGGCCTGCCATGTGCCGTGAGCTGGCCATTCACCCTTCCTTCGCCTGTTTTTGCATCACACAACCTGCCTCTCTAAGGCTGCTGGGAGACACTCATCAGACAGTGCATGAACTGGATTCAGGGTATCAAATGGGCTGTGCAGAAAGGAGACTGCAGCCAGGAGCCTGAGCGCAGTCCATAAAGTGCTTGCCACGGAAGCGCGAGGACCTGAGTTCTATCCTCAGAACCCAGATTAAAAAAAGCCAGCTGTGGTGGCGTGGTCTGTAATCCCAGGGGGAGACAGGAAGGGGCTCCCTGGCAAGTCAGTCAAACCAGCCTACTCAGTGAGCTCCAGGTGAGACCCTGTCTCAAGAAACAGGAGAGCGAGCGCCTCAGGAACCACACCCATAGTTATCCTCTGGCGTCCATACACACACTCCTCCCCAAACACACACACACACACACACACACACACACACACACACACACACACTCCTCCCCAAACACACGCACGCACGCACGCACGCACGCACGCACACACGCACAAAAGTAAAGGAACTTGGAGGCAATCATGTAAATAAAAGGTGGAAGAACTGAATCCAGGTCAGTGGGGCCACACAGCCTGTCTCTTTACTGCCTCTACCAAATACCCACCATGGCCATTCCCTGGCCTTCAGACCCAGGAGTCTTCAGGATTGTTCATGGTGAGGCCCTATTAATAGGGGACTGGAGACAGTTTGAATCCAAATCAGCAAATATCCCATTTTAATAACACACACACATACCAACAGATAATTACATTTAAGACCTCTGTGTTCACAGCTCTCCTACACTAAGCTGCAAGGCATAATTTAAACAGACCACCCTTATTTGTAATTACAAAGAAGCCATTAATAAACCCAAAAGGGAAATGCTAATTTAGCAACAAAGACACAGCCCTGTCTAACCTGTGATTTTCAATCTGACTCAGCCCATTTATCATTAAAACACAGCTTCACTTTAAAAACAGCAAACACACATACAGACCGTCAACCCCATAATAGATACTAAGATAAAGAAAATTATAAACGGCTTTGTCAAAAGGCAGGTTCAAACACCACCCGTGAGAACTGCTTGCAGGGCTAGCCCGGCATGACACACACAAGGTAAACTGATCCTCCCAGACCTGTGGCACCATCTGAGGACAGCTCACACTGAAAAAAGACACCTTGTGCTTCTGCTCTTTATCAGTGAGCCTGGCTAAGGCTGCAAAGCTGGTGCCTGCAACAGACATACCTTTCCTGCTGGAGAAGTTCCCCAGGAACCTTGAGAAACCATCCTTAGTCCACAATGCCAATAGCTGGAAGCTGCCACAGAAGTGCAGGATCCCCAACCTGCCCTGGGCCGATGGAGGTCCACTACAGCACCAGTTCAGCATGTTAACACTGGAGAACTCAGTGCTTAACAGTCTTTGCACTCAAGAATTTCCTGCCTTGTCAATATTCCATAGTTGTATTGTCCATCATGGAGACCACTAACCTCATGGGACCACTGTGACCAGGGAACTGAATGTCTAATCTTGTTTAATTTTAGTTAGTTAAAACTTTAGACACTTACTACGAAGTGTTAACCATACCCCTAATAGTGGCTTAAGTGGTTTCTCATGCTCTACTATTAAAATATATACTCCAGGGGCCAGAGAGATGGCTCGGCATTTACTGCCCTTCCAGAAGACTCCGTTTCAGTTGCCAGCAGCTCACAACTATCTCTAACTCCAGTTCCAGGGCATCCAACACCCTCTTCGGACCTCCAGAGGCACCAGGCAGACACAAAGTACACACACACACACACACATGCAAGTCAAATACTCATACACAGAAAGACAATCTGTGCAAAAATGTAACACATACTAGAGCGAACAGCTTCTCACTCCACCTCCACGTTTTGTGACGTGTACATGAAAGAGCACAGACATTTCTAACCTCTCGTGAAAAGCTGTTCTGCATTCAAAAGAGTCTCTAAGGGCCGTGATGTTGATTCATCAACACAGCTGCTTGCCAAGCATGCCAAGACACAGGGTTCAATCCCAACTCCGCCAAAAAAAAAAAAAAAAAGCAGCCGATCAAAAAGCAGCATTCACCAATTCTTAGCTAGGCTTGGTGGCACACATATCTGTCATTTCAGCTCTAGGGTGCAGAGGGAGGGACGTAATCAAAAGTTTTGAGGCCAACCTGATCTACATAGCAAGATCCGGGCCAGCCAGGGCTACATAAATAAGACCCTATCTCAAAATTCAATCAATCAGTCAAGGAGAAAGTCAGACTCCAGAAATGCATGGTCATCTTGAACCAAATGTGATGTTTCTTATGCTTTTTGCACAAGGGGGGATAAAGATTGTTTTTGAAAACAGTTTAACGTTTTAAGATTGCTTTTACTTTTATATTAAGGTGCTTGGGTTTTTTTTCCCCCCCACCTTCAAGGGAAAAATGTTTTGAGCTTTATTTGTAGACATGTTGACAAAATCTAGCAAATGACACTTTGAAAGTTATAATGAGGGGGCTGGAGAGATGGCTCAGAGGTTAAGAGCACTGACTGCTCTTCCAGAGGTCCTGAGTTCAATTCCCAGCACCCACATGGTGGTTCACAACCATCTGTAATGAGATCTGGTACCCTCTTCTGTGTACATAATAAATAAATAAATCTTAAAAAAAAAAATGAAAGTTATAATGAGTTCAGGGGATGTAGGTCACTGGCAGAGCATTTTTCTCGCATGTATAAGGCCCTGGGTTCAAGTACCAAATGAAAAAAAATTACTAATTAACTTTATTTTAAAACATTACCCTATGATACTTTTTAAAGCTTGTGGTTTCAACTGTGTTAGTATTTGTGATGTACTTAAAATGTCTTAATTTAGCTGAGCATGACAGCACCTATCTGTAATCCTAGCCCTAGAGCTGAGGCAGGAGGATCATTGTAAGTTCAAAGGCTAGTCTGAGCTGCCAGGAAAATTTAAGGCTAGCCTAAGCTACCAGGATTATCTGAGGTTAGCCCAGGATTCCTAGCAAATTTGTCTTAAAAAACAAAAAACAAAACAGGGGGAGAGAGGGGTGAATATGATCAAAATACGTTGTGTAAAATTCTCAAGGAATAAGATCACTACTTAAAAAAAGAAAAAGCCAGAACTTGCTTCACAAGTGAATTATTCTTGTCGGGGGCATGCTGCACAAGCATGAGTGCCTACTGCACCATTAGGAAATCCAAACATCTTGTATGAGGCTGTCCCAACGCTCAGTGGTTTCGAGCGCTTGTTACCGCAAGGTGGCTCCAGTTCCATGGGATCTGACGCCTTCTTTTTTGACTTCGTGCACCAGGCACACACGTGGTACACATATAAAATTCAGGCAAAACAATCATACACATGGAATAAAACAAGTCTAGCATCCTGTACAGCTTTATCACATGAGCTGAATCACACAGGCAGACTCTGCATAAGAGATTTTGCAGACAGGTGCCAACATTTTTTTTTCAATTCTGAGTTACATTTTATTATTGAGCACATACAGGGCTGGCAACAAAATCAGAAAGAGCATATGACCTTAGAGCCTAAGAATAAACCTCTTTTTTTGGTGGAATTCGTATTTACAGAAACCTGGCAAAGGCCATTGCCTGGTAACTGATGTAAAAATCCACTAGGGGGCAGAGTAATGCAGTACCAAATACAAAGTTCCAAACTAATTTAGAAGAAATTAGAAATGGGCTTTTAACGAGCATACTAAAAGATCTCACAAGATCCAACGTCAGACTCACAAATGGTAAGGGAAAAAGGAAAATGACATTACACTGGACAGTTGTCCACGCACAGCAACACATAATGCATACCAATATAACAAGGGTTGTTACAAGGGTTATTAGTCCAAGACAGCCAGGAATGGTCACAATCTTCAACCCCATCCTTCTCTTCCTCTACAGGACAAGACTGAGGTCCAACTCCCACCCTACTCTGCAGCTGCCTGGTCTCAGCTCTCGCCAGGACCCTTGACCAGAAGAAGCCAGACTTCATCCAGGGAGGGTGCTCCTAACTGGGGACATATACCCATTCCTCAGCCATAAAACTCATCACTATGAAGAATGACTCAATCAGGGAATAGCCAACAAGATGGGATCCTCATAGCATCTCCTGAGTGGCACTGAGTGGAGGTGTCAGGGCGTTGGAACCTTGTAAAAGGGAACCTGCCCCCATCACTTAGGAGGACCTGGGTCTCAGTGATGAGACATGCATGAGGTATGACGTAACCCGTTTCCAGCGGAGGGTGTTGATGAAAACCTCACCTGTCCTATTTGCAATGGAGTCTTGGAGCAGCCAGGACAGCCTTGAGATGCCCAAAGATGAGCTACAAAACCACAACTGCACTAAGCACATGCGCTCCCTGGTGCAGCAGCAGACATGCATTGTGGAGCTGAAGAGCATGCATTGCATGAGCTGGCAGAGCAGACGGGAGATATCCAGCGGCTGAAGGAGTACAGATGTGCAATCTGCAGTGTCAACCTCAACTTTCCAAAACTGGAGGAAACGAGTGAAGAACACAAGACTAACCTGCTGGGGAGGGCGATCAGACCTGACACTGTGCTACAGGCTGCAATCAAGCACTTCCTCATGGAGAGTGGCGGCTATTGTCAATGCTATGATGGAAAATGCCCACAAACGCAGCTGGCCCCCAGGGTCTGGCCACACTAGAGATGACATGGATGAACCACAGTTATTGTGGAAAAAATGTGAGCAAGAGCATCCCTGGTGAGCAAACTATGGCGCTGATGGCCTGTGAGAACCAGCATGTGGTGCAGAAACAGGGGCTAGTCATGATAGTCAGACATGGTATGGAGGAGATACGAGAGTGTAACTGGCCACCAGAAGTGGTAGGATCTGCAAAACCCCTCACTCCAGCAGCTGAGTTCTCCCTTCTATTCTGATGCCATGGCTTGTAACCGAGCCACATCCGTCCTGCTTTTCTGGCAGGAAAGACCTTGGGACAGCTGACCCTCCTCATCCTTAGGATACATATTCCAAGACTCCAGGTGGATGCCTGTAACCCCAGACAGCACAAAACCTAAACAGAATGTTTCTTCCTGTCCATCCATAGTGAATGCCCATGATAAAATATCATTTCTAAATTAAGGAACAGTAAGAGATTACAACTACTAATTATCAAATGGAACTATTTTAAAAATATACGATAACAATCAAAACAATTACACTGAAATAAAGATTATTCGAAACTTATTTCTGTCCTGAATTTTCCATTAAATACTTTCAGACACTGGACTTCAGGTAACCGAAACCACAGAAAGCCAAACACACAGAGTGTATGCTACTCCAGGTACAAGCATGACCATTTCAAATTTAACCATTTAGGGAAAGAGAAATGGTTCAATGGGGAAAGCACATGCCGCAGAAATTTAGGACCTATGTTTGGATCCCCAGAACTCACATAAGGCCAGATGTGGTAGCATGTGTTTACCATCCCAGAGCTCCTCCGTGGGAGGCAGAGAGAATTCCCAGAAGCTCGTGAGCCAGCTAACCTGGTGTGTGCAATGGCCTGGTGTGTGCAGCATCGAATAAGAGAGACCCCATATCAAAGGCAAGATGGAGGGTGAAGACTGATGGCCACAGCTGCCCTCTGACCTCCTGGAACACACTGCGGCACGCACACCAGCACACACATGCAAGCATACACATTTTTAAAAATTAAAATACATAGAATTTAACCACTCAAAAACATGAGAATGTTTCTTACTAAGTGGACAGGAAAAGAAAACAGATGAGTGCATGCCTTTGATCCCAGCACTCAGAAGGCAGAGGCAGGTGAATCTCTGAGTTTGAGGCCAGCCTGGTCTACAAAGTGAGTTCCAGGTCAGAAAGGAGAAAGCCTGTCTTGAAAAACAAACAAAACCAAATTCATTCTTAAGCCAGGGCTGCAGAGAGAAACCCTGCCTCAATAAGTAAGTAAGTAAATAAATAAATAAATAAATAAATAAATAAATAAATAAATCGTTGGACTTGATTAATTTGGCCAGGTAGTGGCAGTACATACCTTGGATCTCTGAGATCAAGGCCAGCTTGGTCTACAAAGCAAATTCCAGGACAGTCAGAGCTGTTACACAAAGAAACCCTCTCTCGAAAAACCAAAATTTAAAAAGGGAAAAGAAAACAGAAGGAAGACAAGTGTCAGGCTATGGTTTGGCAGTTCCTGGCAGACATCTATGCATGACTCAGTAAGAAGGCAGTTGATGGACCTCCAGGTTTTCACTCACCAAGACAGTGCTCACCTACAAGAGGACCACACAGGCCCTCTCCCCATCTCCAAATCTCCAGAGGTCTTCTTTCTCACTCCCACCCTCAACAAGCTAGTCTGTCTAGGTGCAGCCCTTAAGTGATAATCCTGTTTTCAATGGTTTTATTTGTTTATGTATTTGTTTAATTATCTAGAGATAAAGTCTCAGTGGGAAGATAATCCACCGATATTAGGTGAACTCACTTTGCTTGGGTAGCAATGAGTTTCGGGTTATTTTGCCCATAAACTAAAATCTAAACTGTTTACAGCTTCTAAACACATACTGCAAGGGAAAGGCTAGCTGGGATCAAAATCTTGCTTTGGATAATCCTCCAAGTAGATCATTAACTACAATTAGG
>CABHPQ010173964.1:0-14328 GCA_902168405.1 Peromyscus aztecus | reverse complement strand
GAGCGTGGTTGCTAGTCCCTCAGACAGAGACAGTGATGTTCACAATCCAGAGACAACAGCCTAAAGAGAGAACAGTTTAAAGAGAGAACAGAAACTCTAGCCATCGCCTCTGGTCTCAACTAAGTCCAGCCAAGAATTCAGTCACAATTTTATATCCACTCCCGGTCACACAGAGCTTAGAACTGAGAAGTAACATTTTAAATAGTGTGACAACCTTGGACTACCCATGAAAACACAATCAACCCATCAGTTCTGGAAGGGGACTGTATGGTGAGACAACCAGGAAGAAATAAAGACACCCTCCGCTGAGCACTAAGGAAAGGCTTCCTACTTTTTCTAGCCCTGGGATTGGCTGGCCCAGTTTTCAATGGCCTCCTTCCTGGACCCTAGTCCAGCAACTGATACTCTGTATCCATCACCAAAATGGTCTGGCTCCAAAATTCACTAATCCTTACTCCCAATCAAAACTCCCACTATAGCCAGGCACAGTGGCATACATCTTTAATTCCAGCACTCAGGAAGTAGAGGCAGGTGGATCTCTGTGAGTTCGAGGCCAGCCTGGTCTACAGAGTGAGTTCCAGGCCAGCCAGGGTTACATAGTAAGACTCTGTCTCAAAGAAATAAACCAAAACCTCCCACTAGAATAACACATATGCTTTCAGCTAGATGAGAAAAAAACGGACTATACTCTGCTATAAAGCATTAGTGTCTGGTGCACCTAAACTTCCTGGAGGTCTCTGATGCTTTAAGAGCTGCACTCCGACCCCAGCAAAAACTTACAGAATTGTGACCCTCAATAGGCAAGTGTCCGCGCACATGTAAGTTATTTTCTCTATTTCTCAACCCACATTTTGTAGCCACAAGCTATCTTGACATCAACAATAGTTTCAAATAGGATTGAGAGGTAACAGTTATTCCTACCAGAAGCTATGAAGCCGTGAAAAGACACACTGGGCTAACACTATTTCGCTAATAAAGGTGTGGTTTTTAACTAGGTGCCATGTACTTTACCTCCTCTCAGGCTGTGCCCTATTCATTGGAGTCTCTGGGGCCTCAGAGTAATGGACACATAAAGTCTCTGAAAGAAAACAGCTCTTAGAAATATTGATGTGGGGCTGGAGAGATGGCTCAGAGGTTAAGAGCACTGGCTGCTCTTCCAGAGGTCCTGAGTTCAATTCCCAGCAACCACATGGTGGCTCACAACCATCTATGAGATCTGGTGCCCTCTTCAGGCATGCATGCAACATGCAGGCAGAACATCGTAGACATAATAAATAAATAAATCTTTAAAAAAAAAAAAAAAAGAACGAAAGAAAAGAAATATTGATGTGGCCGCGCGGTGGTGGTGCATACTTTTCGACCCAGCACTTGGGAGGCAGAGGCAGGTGAATCTCTAAGTTCCAGGCCAGCCTGGTCTACAGATCAAGGTCCAGGATGACCAGGGGTATACAGAGAAACCCTGCTTCAGTGGGGGAGAGATTATTGATGTATCATTTTTTTATATATGATTTCCTGGTGGCAAAAATTACTCCTATATATGTTCAGGCATAACACTTACACTCCTAGAAATCAACAGAGAATATGTGACCTTTTGACACTGAGACACAGCACTGTCATTTACAAAATGCACATCTGAATACTGTACAACTGAGTTACCAAAAAATAACAACAGTAAATCAAAACATAATAGAGCTCATAATGTGGGCTGGGAACATGCTCAGTCGGTAGGTTACTTGCTGAGCATGCGCAAAGCCCTAGGTTCTGCTCCCAGTACCAATTAAAGCTGGTGTGTGGCCTGCACCTGTCACCCCAGCACACAGAAGTTCTAGGTCATCCTCAGCCACAAAGTGAGAGGCCCTCCTGAGACACTGAGATGGGGGGAGGGTTTCCTGTAATGCATTAAATTTGTCTACAATTTATGAGGAGCTGCATCCATAGGTATCCTGGGCTGAAGGCTGAATGTGCCGAGCAGAGCTTCTCCCCATACCTCCTTCCAGCCTGAGGGTGAGAAGCAGAAGCTAGTGGACCGGAGATGACCTGCCGGTTTCAAATGGACCCCGGCTCAGATTCCTCCTTTCTGTAACACGCATCAACCAAGTGTTCGCTGTCTCTGGGCCTCAGTTTCCGAGCCCATAAAACACACATTTTTAACCCTTCCTTGCCAAGTGGCTGGGAGAATTCAGTGAGGTCTAAATCAAGAACCTACCATGACTGAGCCCCGAGAGCTCCTGCCCCAGCTTCACCAGCAAAAACATGCAACCAAATGCAGTGTGATGGCACCAAGCAAGGACAGCGCCTCACCCTGTCCCGCAGGTATCTGATGAGACATCTCAGGCAGAGTTCCGTCCAAGCCTGGAAACTGAGCTGAAATGCACCTGTCCCCAAAGAACACCGCAGCGTCTGTGAAAAACCAGGACACGGACTCGGGTCTGTCTGCAAGCTTCACTCTTGAGCATTTTAGATTTGGCACCCCAGAGATGCAAGTTCAGACAATCACTGAGCCTCCTGCAAGGCGCTTCTCAGGAACTGGGGTTGTGGGGTGGGAGTGGGGGTGGATCTGTAATCCAAGCACCACCACCTTGTGTGCCAGACACAGGTGCATTTTTATTTGCCAATTTAAAAGAGTGAAGGGAAGAGAAGTTGGGGAAGGAGAGCAGGAAGGGTGCGGTGAGGAAGGGCGAGAGGCTCCAGTCCTTAGGATAGGATCTAGGTTCTCCTTTCTCTTCCTTTCACATTCCTTCATTTCCTGAGCAGTAACTACGCTACATCTGCCCTAGGAATGCAAAGGTGCAGATCTACCCTCCTCCCCAAACAATCCCTCCTGGTGGAAAAGCAAGCCTCTGGTATTATTAGGAAGATCTAGTGTGGGTTCAGACCCTCACTTAAAACACTCAGCTCTGGAACTGCAAAAATGAGCTGGAGAGATGGCTCATCAGTTAAAAGTACTGGCTACTCCCACAGAGGAGAACCAGCTCTTACAGGTTCCCAACACCTACATGGCAGCTTACAACTGCCTGTATCTTCAGTTCCAGGGGATTCAACACCCTCTTCTGACTTCCACAGACTCCTGGACACATGTGAGATACACACATACACACACTCAAGCACACACATATACACCTAAAATATATTTTTTAAAAAACTTCTCTGATCTTCTGATACATACACACATTTCAAAGAACACTTAACGTTTATACTTTTGAGGACATTTTTGTAATTACCATTTCAAAGAGCTAGTTATAATCAACTTCTCCCCAGTCAAAGGGCTTCTGTTGTTTACACTGTGAATACAGTAGCCAGGTGGGAACAATTGAGATGAAGAGACAGACAGGGACAACAGCTTCTCACTCTATAACTCATCACTGTCCTAAGCATAAAGCAAACAACAGCGTAAGCCTGGGAACTGTCGGCAAGGACGCGCTGCTGTTGTTTTCTTAGGACAGTTCATTGCTGGGACATGATCCAATTGGAGCAGCGGCGACATTTATTCTTCAAATCACACTCCCGATGATGCAGGTGGCAGTACACTGGTGACCTGGGAGCCGGGACAGCCAGTCCTCTTAACTAAGACACCATCTCTCCAGCCCCACTGCTCCAGTCCCAGCGCTGAGGGTTTTTAGTGAGGGTCCGAACCCACAGTGAATGATGTGCTTTTGTTACTTCCTATTCAGAGGCCAGAGAGTCTTCCCGGTGCTACGCAGATGACAGTGTCCTCTATGCCACAAGTGTGGCGCACAAGCATGGCCTCCGTATGTTTTGTGAACAAGTGAATCATAAACACGACACTTAGGAACTTGGCAGTAGCCAAGCTAAATTTATTTTTAACCCAGTGCTGTTTGCCCACATTTTTCCAGCAGAAAAGCCCAGTGAGAAATTTATCTTTGAATAGCAGATGCCTAGTTCCCGACAGAGAGCAAGTTGCAGGAACTAAGGACGACGGAGTCTCAGCTGCCTCTCTTAAGTTCCTGACTTTTGTCTACTGAATACCAGTCAACCCGGAGCTTGATTTAAAACAAACAAATAAATGCATGAATGAATGATAAATAAATATTACTGTCCTACACAAAAATATATAAAGCAACAGGACAAGTCCCTCTTCAAGTTATAACACTAAGCCTAAATATTTATAGCTATCTAGGTCAACACACAGAGAAAGAGAAACAGAGAGCACACAAGCAAGCTAGAGATGTCGCACAGCAGTAGAACGTTTCCCTAGCACATATGAGGCCTTGAGTCTCATGCCCAGCAAAAAAATAAAATACAAATATATATTTAAGCTCCAGCATGGGGAGGGGGTGCCGAGGGGAGTGAATTAGGTCACTACCCAGAAGTTTCCCTCCAGCTCCATTTTCTGCACTCCACACACTGAGACCCTTTGTTCATTGTTTCGGGCACTGTAAACTGTTTGGACATCCATTGTGAGCTCTGGCTGACTCAAAGTCTGAAGAAGAAAAAAAAAGAGAGAGAGAGAGAGAGAGATAAAATGGGATTCTGTCAATATAGTTCTGGCACTTTCAAATCCACACAAGCTCTGCAAATAGCCAGCTCGCGCTGCGAAGGCCGGGGCTGGAGCAAAGTTACGGCTCCTGGCTTATCGCTGAACTCAGATGTCTGTTCGCCGCGTATCACTTCCAGTTTCTCTGAAGAGGTGGTACTGTGGACAGAAGCCTCAAATGGTACTTGGTGGATCACGTGACCACTGTTTCCCCGCCAACCTTAAATGTGTAATAGACAGTAAGGGTAAAGTAGGCGAGAGTGGAAGAGAAGGTAATTTGAAGGAGAAAAATTCACCAATATTCTAACGTTAGGGGTAAAAAAAGAAATGAGTTGAGTTCTCTCCAGCAGTGAAAGGGGACTCTGCCAAAGGGACGAAGACTTTTAAAGCAAGCCAGTACAGTTACATTTTTATAAGCAAGCTCAAATGACTGAGGTTACTCTGCCCACGTTTTTGAACAGACTACTCTATCAGCTTGAGATCTGAAGCACAAACTGGGATAAATATGTAATCTCTTTCCATTTCATCTGACAAAATCCAAAAGAAGTGTTAAGATGGGTGGAGCCCATTATCATAAATCAGATCTATATACGACCTTGTACTTTATACTATCAAATTAGAAGGACTTCAAAGACAATGTACTCACTGGGATGCTTAAGTTACTCATCCAAGAAGTAAGTTAATAGAATTAAGCCATCTTCTATTTCTTCTTTAACTTGTTAACTTGAAAAGCATTATTACTTTGGTCTCACTTGATAGCTTGAAATTGCTAGGTAGCCCAGGCTAACCTCAAGCTCTCAATTTTCCTGCCTTAGCTTCCCAAGTACTGAGCTCATAGGCTTGATACCACAGCTATCTGGTTTTCTTTTCTTTCCTAGTTCTGGGGATGAACCCAGGGCCTTGTCCATGCCAGACAAGTGCTCCACCACTGAGTTACACCCTCAAGCCTTAAAGTTAAAACTTCTCAAGCTTACTCCTACAAAAGTAAGTGGTGGCACATGTCTGTAGTCCCAAAGACAAAATTTGAGACCAGCCTAGGCAAGCAACATAGTGTTAGGAGGCAGGAGACCGAGCTAGAATCACAGAATGTAGGCCCTCCCAAAGGCAGGACATCTTATGAAGGAGGCAGCCGTTACAGGTCACCCGGACTGTATCAGGTGACTGACTATGAAGTCAAGGGACAGGCTTGGAAGCATGCACTACAGAAACAGTGCTCCTCCGAAATGATGATGCAAATAAGAAACGACAGCCACTTCCACTGACTGAGTACCTCACAGCAACCCCAGGAGCTGTTCTACCAGAGGCCAGACACCTCCAAATCGCTGGCTGAGGAGCACATGGGGACGATGTGAAAGTATCAAGGATAGCAGAAGCCTCCAGTGTTCCTGCACCAGCAGCAGCAAGCCAAACTGCCAGCTCCCTGCCCCTCACCAGCCTCAGAACTGCCAAAGCTTTGGTTTACAATGGCACCTTCCTGGGGTCTGTGGCACAATTCTGAACACTGGTGATGGGATTTTTGTTTTAACTCCAACAGCCTCCCATTGTTTGGGGGGGACATCCAATATTCTGCATTCTCTCCCCCCCCTCCCCGAAATCACCAGAAGGACAAGTGTGCCTGATTAAACCCTGACTCACAGGATGTGCACTCAATGCCTGGTTTACAGATGCAAAGACTGGATGTGATAAAACAGTAAACTGCTTGAGATCAAGGAGAGAAGTTGTAAGACAAAATAATTCAGTCAGGTAGGTGACATCAAAGTTACAGACTGACAATTGTCCCTCATTCACAACACAAGACTTCTACTTGGAATTCACACAAGAGAAGTATGTTTATGTGCCCAATACAATGTGTATGGAATTTTCAAAACATCTTTATTCGTAAGAGCAAAATTAAAGAAAAAAATCCATCATAATAAAACATTTAATGTGCATACCTATGGAATGATGTTTAATGTACACACACATGGAGTGGTGTTGAATATACATATACATGGAATGATGCTGAGTGTGCAGACACATGGAATGATGTTGAGTGTGCAGACACATGGAATCATGCTGAATATGCATACACATGGAATGCTACTAAGCAACCAAAGAACCAGTAAGTTTCATACAACAACAAAGAAACACAGATGGATGACACAGAGATTCCCTGGAAAGAAGTTAGACATAAATACTGACTTCATTGATAAAAGCCTTCTTCAGGTCAAGCAAAACCAGTGCATGGAGAGGAGAATCAAGTAAGATTCCCTTGGCAGAGCCAGTTCTAGGGTGATACAAAATGTCCATCTACCCAAATGGTAATCACACCTGTGTCTTCATGGGATCTTGTGATTAGATGGTACAACCCAGAACTAACTGAACTGTGTATTTAAAAGTAGCTTAAATGGATGATTTAATACTATATTTTACCTCAATTTTTAAAAATCCTCAATATTAGCACCAAAAAATAAAAAATAATCCCCATTAAACCCTTCATTTGAAATTTAAACATAAGTCTCTATATAAATTACACTTCACAATAAAATACCATAAACATGAACACACAATGTCTGATAATGACTATGCCAACTCATAGAGGGCAGACCTTTCCTGGGTTCTACTGTATGGAAATATTCCAGAAAAAAATTTTTAAACACTCCAGTTCTTAAGAAAGCTGAGAGTTGACAGGCAGTGGTGCACAAGCCTTCAATCCCAGCACTCAGGAGGCAGAGGCAGGTGGATCTCTGTGAGTTCAAGGCCAGCCTGGTCTACAGAGTGAGTTCCAGGACAGTCAGGGCTACACAGAGAAACCCTGTCTTGGGGTTGTGGGGGGGGGGGTGGTTCTGACAGCACCTTTTCTTCCCCCTTCCCAACCCTTCCCTCCCAGCGTCATCTGCCAAACTGGGCACTGGAGCAGCTATCCAACTAGGATTTCTCCTAGACCTTAGATTAAAATCTTCCCTTAGGGCTGGGAGTGTAGCTCTGAGGTCCGCACTTGCCTTACAGGACCAGAGCCCTGGGGTTTTTTCCCAGCAGCCCAGAAAGGAAAGAAAACAATTCCTGATAGAGGCTATAAGCAACTCTCCAAGAGTCTCCAGCTGCCTGTTCTGCCCTGGTAACAGTAACATGAGGCGGAGAGTAACAAAAGGTTTCAGTTCCATACCTGGGAAATTTCAGGGAGTGTCTAAGAGGCCACAAATCTCTCTCCCCTCCTAAAACTCATCCAGACACTAACCAGAGCAGCTAGAGGAGGGTAAAGTGCTTCCCCTGAAGGCATGCTCAAACACTCGGATGTGCTTGACTTGAGGCTGAAGCTACAGAGAGCGCGCCCTTCCACAGTAGTCAGAGAATGAGGAAGTCCCCCCTCTCAAAGCCCAGTTAGTAGTCTGGTCTTCGGCCCGGCTGGAAGCAGACCAGAAAAAGCTCCCAAGTGCGGTCTGTAGCCCCTTCCGTGCTCATGCCGGCAAAAGTTCACTCTGGGGAAAGGTTTATGGCAAAGGACAAGGGTGTGGGAGGCTCCCTGTACTCAGCTTTGCCTGGGAAGAACGGAGAAATGAATGAAGATGGATTCTTGAGAAGCCCTTCGGAAAGGCTGAGTGGGGCTGGAGAGAAACTCATACTGCTCTTGCAGAGGACCCAAGTTCAATTCCCAGAACCCACACCAGGCAGCTCATAACTGCCTATAACTCCAGCTCCAGGGACATCTAATGCCCCTGGCCTCCATACGGGTACCTAACTCACATGCACATACTACCACACAGACACACATAATTAAAATTAAGATAAAACGTTGAAGCTGGAGAGAAGGTTCAGTGATTAAGAGTGCTTCCTGCTCTTCTAGAAGACTGAGTTCAGTTCTCAGCACCCCTATCAGGTGGAACACAATTGCCTGTAACTCCAGCTCCAGGGGATCTGGCACCTCTCCTGGCCTCCAGAGGCACCCATATACATGTGGTATGTGTGTACCCACACACATACACAGTAAAAATAAAATAAAAGGGCTGGAAAGACTGTTCAGTGGTTAAGAGCACTTGGGTTCATTTTCTTGCACCCACCCAGCAGCTCACAACTGTCTTTGTGAGCTGGGCATGGTGGTACACACCTTTAATCCCAGCACTCCGGAATTGGAGTCAGGAGGATCTCCGTGAGTTCAAAGCCAGCCTGGTCTATATAGTGAGCTCTGGGACAGCCAGAACTACATACAAAGAACCTGTCTCAAAAAAAAAGAAAGAAAAGAAAGAAGAATAAAGAAGTCTAACTCCAGTTCCAAGGGATGTGACGTTCTCTTCTGGCCTCTGAGAGTACCAGATATAAACACAGTACACAGACATACAAGAAAGCAAACACTCATACATATAAAACAAAAAGCAATTTCAGAAAAAGAAAACTAAAATCTGCAAAAAGGAGGAGGCGGCAGCCACTACTGGCTTGAAGAGAGGAAAGAACCTGCAGGCTCTGCGGTAGTACATTATTCAGGCTGCAACTTAATAACAGTTCTTTCCACTGCTCTGTGAGCTAGGCAACTACCTACCAGGCACGCTAGGAAGTTCACCTTTAACAGTACTTTTTTCAAATGTCTCTCAGGAAGAAAAGAAAGAAAGATCCAATGGATCTCTTTTTAAAAGAAAATAAACTCATACAGAAAAAAAACATAGCTGAAAGAGCAAGTAATTTGGAACAAGGTACTCCCAATTACTTGGAATGTTCTCTAGGCTTTACACTCAAGCACCGAGAGCCCTCAGGAAGTTAAGGACCACAGACAACTATGAGCCATCAAAATTAAGTGGAGGTAAAGTCTGCAACTTACATAAAGGGACTTAGATAAAGCAGATGCTGCTGCCATGCCTAAGCCAAAGGGCAGCTAGGTCCAGTGCCCTTTCATCCCAGGACTCAGGAGACTGAAGCAATGCAACAAGTTTCAGGGCAGCCTGAGCTACACCCAGCCCCATTTCAACAGCACACAGAGAAGTCCGGGCTCAATTCTACAATTTTTTGGCAAGACTTTTTGTTCGTAAACTATCACCCACTCACTACATATAATATAAAGGAATTCTCTCTCTTAAGTCCTCCACTATTCTGAGCCATGCTAGCTCATGCCTTCCCAAATCAAGTCAATTTGATAAGTAGACAGTGAATATGACTGATCTACCACTATGACTCACACAAGGGCAGGGCTCCCGGCTGATGGGAAGTGACTGGTGGCATGCATCGGAGGTGATAAGGGCTGGAGTAAACAGGGACAGGTGCATACTAGCCAATCCCCAACAGTGGAGCAGCTGACTCCAGACTGAAGAGGGCTAAGGAGGAAGCATGCTCCCGAAACTGAGCTCATCAGGAAGTCCTTTAGTTTTGCTAAGGAACTCCCTCAGATAATCTCATTCTACTCTGCTGGATACTCCAAAGACTCAAGAGCGGCAGATGACTTCTCAGGGAAACATTTATGACTCCTCTACAGTGAAACTCCACCCACCCAGGTTCTCAGGTGCGGCTGCTATCCTTGTAAGGCAAAAAGAAACCGACCTAGAGCTGAACTGAACTAGCCTGCTCAGTACTCTGCTAGGAACGGCTCTCAGCTCATGGAAACAAACTGCTACAGTCTGACATTAAAAAGCAAGCTGGGGCAGCCTGACAAATTTCTTCTTCCTTCCTCCACAGAACAAAGGCCCTACAAGTACCAATTGCTACTAGAAAGCATTATCTCTCTGTATTGTGTAAGTCTCCTTGAAGATTAAAAACATTCCATCCTGCAGGGGAGTTACTTAAACAGAGAGGTAAACAACAACAAAAAAGCTTCAAGAACTCCTTAAAACTGAACAGATTCACTAGCCCCCTCCCGGCCCAGTTGCAAAGAAGACTCTCAGAGAAGAGGTGCCTGGAAGCCATTTAGACCAACTGAGGCACTGGCAAAGGGCACTTCAACCTGCTGGGCTGTCCAGGTTCCCAGCTTTTGGGAGCTGTCACCCACGCTGGGGTGGGCCTGGGTGATGCAGCTGCCTCTGAGTCATTTCTGCTCCTGTAAGTAACCCCTCACCCATATTCCTGTAAGTAACTCCAACAAAGCTCACTGGTTCACCAAATTGGACTTGGGTGTTATCTGCACCACTGAAAGTCGCTCTGTCATGGGTTCCCTATCTGGGGTGAGTACAAGTATGTTTCATCTCCCCAGGAAAAGTTTGGTCACATAACACCCTGATCACTTTCAACTCAAGGGGCTAAAGTATCTGTAACACTAGCAAAGCTTTCTTTACTATAATGGCAAAAATGTAACTGGACTTTAATCATCAGTAACAACTGAAGTCTAAAAACTGTTACAACCAACACAAACCACCACCCTGGTATGGACAGGTGTCTCCACAGTTAAGAGCACTGGTTGCTCTTGCAGAGGATCAGGGTTTGGTTCCCAGCACTTACTTCTTGGCTCACAACCACCTCCAAGTCCTGACCCAGAGGATCTGACACCCTCTTCTAGCCTCCGAAGGCAGCAGGTACCCACGTGTTGCACAAGATACATGTAGGTATAAACAATAAAGTAATTTTAATTTTAATAAGTACCTGGCACAGCAGATACTTAGCATGTTCCAGGCCCTGGGTTCCACCTCCAGCTCCCCGAGATAACGAAAGGGATGGGAGATATTCATTCATAGATGTGTCAAGATTGCATTTTCACATTAACTATATTTACTACTCCCTTATACAGGCCAGGAGGAGGAGAAACATAAATAGAAACCACACCCATGAAAGTCTAGTGAGACTAAACATTAAAATTTAAATAAGCATTATTACAAAATACAGTCTACTATGGAATGATGCCAGCCTGTATCATGTTAAAGACCTGACTTTACCCATCTGGCAGGTGCACGCAACAAATCCGTGTGCTGATATGAAATGACTAAATTTTACAAGTCACTAGCCAAGAAATGACTAAATACAAGTCACTAGCCAAGGGCTTAGGACTTCTCACAAAGAGCACCCCAGGCACACTGCAAGAGAACTTTGTGATGCAAAGTGTCTCCTCTTCAGTTTTATTCACTAACCACCAATATGCATCTTAACTGTTAAGCCAAAGCAGGGGGTTGGTTTTCTCCCTCAAACTTCCCTCTATCATCCTTGTTAGAGCCGTTTACACAGCTCCATACATGCACCAGAAGCATAAAAGCTTGTTCCATCCCCAGCACCATAAAGTGAGTTCATTAACTAAATTCAGAATTCCTCCATTCAACACACTTTGGAAAGATGCTGAGACACTAAAACCATTCACGTGTCAAGCCGTTTGGGGATCTGCATTCTTCAAGCCTCACTTACAAACAGTGATAGTCCCCAGAAGAGCCAAAGCACTTCCTCACTGTCACTCCACTTTATCTCAAAAGAATGAACAACATTTGGTGGTGAGACACCTACTTGTAGAAAGCAGAGAAAGGAACGAGAATTGGGCCGGATGTTAAGAATCTCACAGGCACACCATGGACAAACACAAAAAAAAGAACTAAGCAGAAATTGGGGGATACACACATGCTAAAGACAGAGTCCACGGTGTTCAACCCTGCTGGCCTCCCAGGACGATTCTGCTCCTGAAGGTGTGGTGGGGCTACACTCAGAGTTCTCCAGAACCAAGTCACACATGTTTTCCACAATTCTGCCCAAGTCCTCAGATATCAAAAGTAACTGTCACGTTCAGTTCTTATATTCTAATGCTACTTATCATGATAAGCTTACACATCTTCCTAATACACACTCAGTTCTACTTGACAATTATTTTTGCTTCGTCCTAAGTAAGCTATCCAATTTTGAAATAAGTGGGACTGGAGGCTGGCTTTGTTTTTTATCCCTCACATGACATTAATGTAGAAGAACTGAAAAACAGACTATGTTCCTTCCAACAAACTAATGAAAAAGACAGTTTAATCCCTGTGGAAGAGAATTATTGGGTTTTGTTGGTGGTGATGGTTTGTGTTTATTGTGAGACAGATCTTATTCAGTTGCCTGCTTCTGCCTTCAGAGTGCTAGGGTTAAAGGCATGTGCTATCACAACTGGCTGGGTTAGTCTGTTGTTGCTGTTGTTGTTGTTTTATTATTTAAAAATATATGGCCAGGTGGTGGTGGCACACTCCTTTAATCTCAGCACTTGGGAGGCAAAAGCAGGTGGATCTCTAAATTAAAAGAAAACAAATCAAATTTCAAGACAACCAACACAGAGAAAAAAAAAAACAAAAAAAAAAAAAAAAAACACACACACACACACACACACACACACACACAGGGGCTGGAGAGGTGGCTCAGAAGTTAAAAGCTCTTGAAAAGGACCTAGATTTGATTCCCAGCCCCCACATGGCCACTCACAACCATCTGTAACTAAAGTCCCAGGGAGTCCAATGCCCCCTTCTGGCACCAGGCACATAAGCAACACATCCATGCAAACACAGCACTGTACACATAAAATCATTAATTAATTTTAAAAAAAAAAAATTCTAAGCCAGGCATGGTGGCCTGGACCAGCTAACATGCCAATTCTACTTCCCTCCACCGAAGGCTGGGGTAACCATGCACAGGACAGCACCATACCAAAATCACCTCTACCTCTCAATATCAACATTGCTGGCCCAAGGTCACTGTAGCCAGAAGATTTTGCATCCTTGATTGTTGCTTAGGGTATAATCAATGGGGCGTTTTATTGGGAGTCAGCTCTCAATTGAGAGAAATATTTAATATGGCCAGGCTGCTTAATGGGATTTGATTTAGGGATTAGGCCAGGAATTCCCTAATGGCTAATAATCTTGGGAGATGTTGAAAGGTTGAGTGATTACTGGTCCTTCCCAATTCCACAGCTGCCCTATGGCACCCACTACCCAACCAAATCAGAATGTCTTTTTAAACAATTTCTGTTGTACACAGAGCTACAGTGACCTAAGGTGACCCCCACCTAGTTTCAAGAACTTGTCTCCTTCAAAGACAACCTTCTAAGGAGAGAGAATCTTGTGAAAAGAAAATTAATGGTGGGAATCTTGTCATCTCTCAAGCACTCGGATATATTCAAAAAGTGCTCACTCCGCACACAGGAGAGAGCTGGTTAGCTGTGATCTGCTGTCAACATGCAAGGAACTAGAGCAAGGGTTAAGTAAATTTAGGCAGAAGTCACTACAATGAATTCCCCAGAGGGCGATAAGATGAATCTTGTCTTATTCCTAAGCGAGCCTGAAAACCAGAACCATTTACTCTGTAGGGAGTGGAGTGGAGTGTTTGCTATGAAAGTAGCTCCCAGGCCCATTAATAGAGAGGGACCTCTAATTAGTACATTAGGAGTTTCTGTGATTTCCCCCTCCCAAAGTTCTATTATTGACATTCAAGGCCTTCCAAAGAGCCACTTTCCATGTCTCAGATTTTTCACTCACTGGCAACCATCTGGCACCTCCTACCTACACTATTATACCTCATCTCCCTTAACAGCCAAAAATCCTTCATTTAAAACCCCACACTTAAATTTTGGGACCAGAGACCACTGTGTACCTAGCACCCAGTCTATGCCAGCGCACTGTGTGGTGGACACATTCCCAGCCATTCTCTATAGTGGCTGACATCAGGAAGTGTCTGTTCACGTGTTCTTTCCTCCCTGAGAGAATCCCCGAAGGGATGCAGAGAGGACAATCCCACTCTTTGTTGCATTTCTGAACAGCAGAGTGTGCATCTGTATTAACCATCCCCTCCCTCGGTGCCAGGAATCACGTAAAGCCAGATCCATCTAAAGCAGTCTGCCATGCTGGTGTCGCTGGACTCCCGCAAGCAGAAATCCAGTCTTAGTCAATTCTGTATCTCCTCAAAGTGACTGGCACTAACTAGGTGCTCATTAAATGTTAGCT
>CABHPQ010173963.1:0-13006 GCA_902168405.1 Peromyscus aztecus | reverse complement strand
TGTGTGTGTGTGTGATTGGAATTGAAACTGTTTGAGTGAGTATATTATATATTATATGAGAACATAAAGTATCACTGTCACTTACAATCTAACCTCATTTACCAGGAAGCACAAATCCTTGGGGAATTACTTAGGGAATTAGTTCTCATCACATGAAACAGCAGGCAAAGCTTCCGTCAATGTCCAGGTCAATAATGTCCACTGTGTCCCTATAGCCCATTACTGGGTTAGCATATCTGATGAGAAAGTTCAATATTTTTTTCTTGTGATAAGATCTTGCATGCTATTTGTATACATTAAGGTTCCTTTCAAGCTTATGTTGATAATATTTTCTGATAAAAAGTGACTGGCATACACTAAGCCCTTTTATACTGTCTAATATAACTAAGGATTAATTTCCACTATTGAGGTTTTCAGTCCAACCTTGAATTAATTAGCAACTTCTAAAAATAATCATGGATCTCTCTAATATGCAGAGTAAATATCACTACCGTCCAAACAAATGCCAGATATCATTATGTATGGCGAAGCCTGGCTTTACCCCTGGAAGTCATTCCAGATTATGCTAGGGTTATTTAGCCCATTTATGCATGTAAACCATCTGCTACTCATTGCACATAGCAATTTAAACTACTTGAAAGATACCCTCTGGAGTCAGGTCACCCAACAGGCAAATGTTTGATATAGTTTACGTTATGTGGGTTAGATTCTACCTGCTGATTTAGACTGAGATTATTCCCATAAATCATTATGTATGCATGTATACAGGTAGATACACACACACACACACACACACACACACACACACACACACACACACACGTGTCAAGTAACACTCATGCTTTTTTTAATCGTGTGAGTTGTATCCCTCATTTTGGCTCAAATTGTGGCCTATAACTGAAATGCACTTGGAGTTTATTGTGGTGTTTATGAGACTATAGATGTCTAGGAAAAAAAGAATTATACAAAACCACCCTGAAAAACCCAAAAAAAATTTAGTTGTAATTGACCCTCTTAGAGATTATTTAGGTTTATACCATCAAAATTAAATTGTCCAGGTCTCTGATCTTCAAAATCAAAAGATTCTCTCAGACTTATACAATAGATACCTAAGCTTTCTTTCCAATTTGAGTGTAACATTTAGGTTTTGGGGACTGTAAAAAACAATGAACCCATGCCTGGGAAGAAATGGAAGGTAGAACTGTCCTGCTTCAAGAATATTCATTCCATTAAGGGGTTAATATGAGCTAGAGTACAGCTATTCCTTTTATAACCAAGGAAAAAGAGCCTTTCCTTTGAAAACTCTACAAATAATGGTCCACAAGAGAGGTAGATGTTGCTTGTGAAACTAAAAGTTAAGATTGGGTATGATGAGGAAAAGAACAAGAGTAATAGAGGAGATCCAGAAACAGACAGAGAAGCTAGGGACTTTAAGAGAGGAAGAAAAGGAAGGAGGGCAGAGAGAGAAAAGGCAGAAAGTTACAGTTCATAATCACAAGGTGTTTCCAGGTCAATATTAACCTGTTTCCCCATTCAGTTAAGTACTCAGTGAATTAAATAGCTTGTTAGTTCTTATAAGTTTTTATGTTTCAAAAAACAAACAAACAAATCAGCAACCATTTCTCATCTTCCTCTTATAAGGGGAAGTGGATTTCTGTCCCTGAGCATTGATATAGGAGACGCTCCAAGAGGAGGCAGCTGCTTTGTTGTGGATTGGCGGTCCCTGCTGTCAGAAAGACAAATGACTACCTTCATGACCTTAAGAGATAAGTACATTTTCTCCAAAATGAGTGAATGAGTGAATAAATAATAAGAGATATCACTTTCATCTAGCACCAAAGAAGAAAAATCAGTCAAATGAGGTAGCCCACCCATCTTTTCTCCATTTTGATGTTCCTTTTAGCAGAGCATGTACTAACAGAGACATGTCCTGGTTTCCAAGTCACTTCTGATGCTCAAAGCTGCCAATCAATGGCTCAGAACTGCACTGAAGTTAGAGAGCTCCCCCAGTACACCAAACTATGTTTACTACAGACTTTTATTTCTGATGAAGATATTTTTGAAAATAATTATATAAGTCATTTGAGATAAATAGGCATGTTAATAGTAATGAGAACTTATGACATACTCCAAAGACATTTAAAACTTTTATTACCTAGCATAGCAAAAGTATGAATATGACCTCAAGCTATGAACTAAATCTAATTTTCACACACACACACTCACATGCATGTAAACACACTTATTAATGAATTTTAATAGTTTGTTTTTAATTATTGAGTTTTAATTAATCCTATTAACATGTACTTGGCTACTAGGCTGGTCCTGAACTCATGAACCTCTTACTTCACCTTCCTCAATTTGAGATTTTTAAAATGTGTACAACCAACCTAGCATCATACTCAAAAACTCTTAAAGAACTGGACAATCTAGTCTAGAAAACCTTTTCAAGCATAAAGGCATCTTTTTGTTGGTAAATTTAGCAACTTCACCCCATGTCACACTGTACTTGATGTTTATGTTTTTGTTATTGTTAACACAGCAGGGTCTTGTGTGTGTGTGTGTGTGTGTGTGTGTGTGTGTGTGTGTGTGTATGTGTGTGTCCATCCATCCACATTCATATGAGTATACAGGAGTGTGTAGGTTCATGTGCACATATGTGCATGCATGTGGAGGCCAAGGGACAACCTCACTTGTTCCTTGGGTGTCTTCCACTTTATTTTTTTAAGATACAGTTCCCAACTGACCTGGAGCTCCCCCATTAGGCCAGGCTGGGTGAACAGGCAACCTTAGAAGTTATCCTCTCTTCACCCCCAAGTTCTTGGATTACAGGTGAACACCACTACACCAGCTTTTATTTTACATGGGTTCTGGGGGGGGGGGTCAAACTCCGGTCCTGATGTTTACATGACAGCCAATTTCATTACTGAGCTACCTTCCAAGTCCACATTTTTTTCTTAGATAGTTTTGTAGATCTCTGAGCAGGTGATAGGCCTGAGTGTTATGGCTATGGCACTGAAGGGAAGACAAATCTGAAATTGTTGTCATCATTTTTGTGACTATGGAGAAATGGAGGGAAAAGTCATCAAGATGTAAAAATCTGTCATGGAAGAAGATACTGTCTCTCTCTAGATTTCCAAGGAATTTTCCTCCAAATGGACAAGGGAGATATGTGCAGCTTTGAATGACTCCCAGGATCCTGAACCAGCTAGCTGCAGAGTCCTGTGACGGGTCAAATAACTGTCACTCTACTACAGTATGGTAATTGTCAGGAGTCTCAGAGACCTGATAAAAACTTAAATTCCAAAGAATAGTAAAGTGATTTTTGTGATCTGTGAATGGATGTAGAGAATTCTAAGGGCTATTGTCTGTAAGAGAAAGAGAATCACACACATATCTTGGTGGAAATATTCACTACGTTCCTTTTTCTATCTGAGGGCTCAAGGTCCCGAGTCTCCCATATTCTTCTTTTGAGAGAATATAAATCATACTGTTTCCTGTATGGTGATGTTCAAGATGCTGTAGCTTCTTAGAGGGTGGCATAATGGAATGTATCATAAACATGTTTTCCTATGTCAGCCTCTTTCAGGGTAATATGTCATTTCTAAAACACCCTAGGTATCTACATCTCTTCAAATGAATGCAAAAACGTTCTTTCACTTAAAAAGGAGTTTATATATCTTAAATTCTTAAGTATATATGTACAAAACAAGATATGTTATCTATTGAATAAATATTATCTTTAATCTTCTTTAAAAATACTGTATAAGGCAAATCTACAAGTTGAGATGTAAAACTCAAATGTATATGATGAACTGAACCAGAATTGAATATATATTGCCACGTAGGTAGAAATTTCACTTTGTGTTATGAAATTTAAAGTATAATAAGTTTATGAAAAGTCACTTCCATTTCATCTCCTCGATTTTAGAAAAAAAGTACATTTATACTATATAAAAATATAGTATATTCTGCTTCACAATAACAAAATAGAAGAAAGTAGTAGGTTTAAATATTTCTATCATTTAACTTGTTGATGTTAAAACTATTTCCTTGTGAAAAATTAAAATTAAAATTGGTCATGATACTAATGACATTTTCTTTTATTAGAGTGGATTTTGCAGTGGGTTAATGAGCAAACATGAGCGTGTGAGCAGTTATACATTTCATGCTCTATTAGAGACATATAAAGGGAAATGGCATGCTATATTTCAACAGCCTAAGTCTCTGTGTTGCCACCTTAATGACTATTACAGAAAGCAACAGAGGTACATGTGGCTGACTGAAGTCCACTTGCAGAAGTTTCATTCAACCTGATCCCTTTTCATGGTTGTTCTTGTTTACTCTAGAGCAGAAGTTCCAGGGACCCTAATTTCTTTTAGGTATCAGATAATGAGGTCAAAACTCTTTTTTTAAAATGAAAATATTAAGAATCTTAATTCACTATGTTGAGAGATGCATTGAAATGCCAGAAGTGAAGCGCAAACCTGCTCTTTCTTAAGCCCATCATAGCAGAGGTACAAAAGTGTGCCTATACTGCTTTGTTCCCTACCCCACAGGCTATTTGGGGGTAGGGAACAAAGCAGTACTTGGAAAGAGACAAATATTTCCTTAAGAATGAATGCGAGGATTCTACTGGCTCAAAGAGGAGAGCTGACAATCTCTGTTCACAACAGTAAGTTCGAGCATTCAGACAAAAAAACAAATTTTAAATAGTTGCATCTATATCACCACGAGCTTGAGAACACTCAACATTTGAAAGCTTTTCTTATGAGATCAGTGTAGGTATTAATGGATGTTTTATATTGATTTTATAATGGAATGCCTCAGCATATGGCAGAATGGCACTTAGGGCTGTCTTGGTGAACTGATATTTTCTAGTCACGTGAGGTTATAAATCACAGTAAGTGAAAGTTGTACTTTGCAGGTCGAGAGAAAATGATGGATTTTAACTGGACAAAAGTATGGCAAGTTGATTGATATGCAAAAATGGTGACTAATTTTTAAGATACTACTGTTCATTGAGCTTCAGAGGGACACTAAAGAGGAGTATATGCAATTATGTCAAAAGGCCATTTAAATATTCTTCCCCCATTAACTACCTATCTATCTATGGCTGGATTTCCTTTATCTGCTTAATCCTAGCATGATAATGACTGGTCTCTGATAGTAACTCATTGAGTATTCATGAGACAAATTATTTTAAACCATATTTTAAAGGAGGTGAGTATAAAATGAATTATTTTATAGTTGATTTATAAAATTGAATTTTCTCCATTTCTTAAAACTTTCCCATGCTTCTTGAAAAAAAGTGCTAAAATGCACTGTTCAATCTTCAAATTAAAGGATGGAGAGATTGGGGAGAGGATGAAAGAGCAAGAGAGCTAGAGCATCCAGAGCAGAGTGAAAGGGAGGGAGGAAGGGGAGGAGGGAGGGAGGGAGGAAAAAAGGGACTTGGAGTTTGTAGTTCCTGTCTTGAACAGTAGATGGCAGTGAAAACATTAAGCTTCCTGAAGTAGTCTCAATGCCTAACATAAATCAGACCGAGCCTTCTGTTATGGTAATGGCTTCTATATTTTTTCAGAGAAACAGCAAGGCTGTTCTTTGTGAGTGGTGTTGCTGCAGTGGACCTATGGGGTCTTTCTAAAGATAGCTAAGTGCTGCTAGTAGGAACACTATCAAACAGGGTATCCCCAGAGGACCAGAGAAGAGTCATGAGCCAGGCAGTGAAAGACCCTGGTTGCTGGAGTTACAACCAAAACTCAGCCAGCACATTGCCATCACAGTTCTCAGGCAGGTCTAATCGTTTACTGAGACAAGTATAAAAAAGATGGCTTCTCTATCAGCTGAACTGTCTATGGCTGGTGACTTCTCCTCAAGAGACTCAATTAGAGATTAGCTGGAAATTCAAGGTTTCTTTGATAAGAAAGGAATTATTACCAGGTTGTATTTTTTTTCTGTAGTGTTCAGAGTATCTCTATAGTACACAATATCTTGTTCTGTGTATGTTTATAATGGAAATTGAGTTTGGTTGATATTATAAATCTGGTAAGTTGAGACTCTAGCTTTAAACTCTAAGTGGCTTCATGGGCAGGTCTGACAAACATAAGTCAGTGTCACCCAAATCCTTGATCCCATGACTTTAGTAAACACCTTACTTTTCCTGTCAAATTGAAGCAAGAATAGAATTTCCTAAGAAAAATTCTCTGAAACTACTGGGAAAACAAAGACAGCTGCCCCATTTTGTTGAATGGGGGCAACGGCAACAATGCTGTTTCTGCCTTCCAACCCTTGGGAAAGCAATCACAAGCTCCTGGGTATCAGACAGTTTCTCATCACCTCAGACCCTGTGTTTCTCTCGGCTGTGTGGGAAGAGTCAGCACCCACCCAAGTACGCATCACTTTCCTGTTTTGAGTTTTCATAAACAAGCAAAGCACATTTGTGATCTGATTACTCAGGCTTTCAAGAATTAACATTATAATATGGTAGTACAATAAAAGAATCAGCCACAACACACCTTTTAGTTAGTTACAGAAACAGAAATTGCACAGGCTGAAGAGCAAAGAACACATTTCTCCTTTGGTTTATAAGGCATGCCATTTGGGACAGGATATTTATCTCCATAATTCTGTTGCCCTTGCTTTAGATGGATGATAAGTTAGAGACTCCTGTTGATCACATAAGCCCTGGATTTAAAATTCGTAAATGGCTTCCTGTCATTTTAAGGTAAGACTCAAATCAGAAATGTAGGCTCTGAGCAGCCTTTCTGCTCTCTTTTTAGCCCCCGTACAACACGGGACATCCAATCTTAAAGTCATAGCCCTTCCCAGCCCTTTCCTCTTGCTTGAATGTAATTCATCCTAATTATCCTTGAATCCTTAGTCTCTGCATCATCAGGATGCCAGACAGCATGCTCCAAAGGAAGTGTTGTGGTTGGTTTCTTACCTCTGCCATTAATTACCCCACCATCAGCACCACCATCCTCCAGTAAAACTCAATACTTAATAATGTGGCACTGAATAAAATATGTGAATGAATGAATGAATGAATGAATGACTATTGGATGCCAAAGTGGAAATAAGGAAATTCTAATTATTATAGGCCATTGGGCAAGTCCTACACTGAAATTCAAATACCTGAAGTCTATTCCTTGATTTGAAAATAATACTTACCAAATAATCCTGAAAATTACATACTGCTGTTTGAGCCTTAGTGTTGTTTTGTTAGAAAAAAAAATCATTTAATAACACCAGCCCATGCACGTGTAAGCTCTTGTGAAGTAGACATGACATGATATCAAATTATGACACAAAAAAATCTTCAGAGGTAATCATGTTCAATTCCGTAATTTGGGTTAAATATCATTTGTAATACCTTTAAATAAATTTTCTAATTTTCTTGGATTCTACCTTTTTTTTTGGGGGGGGGTTTCGAGACAGGGTTTCTCTGTGTAGCTTTGCGCCTTTCCTGGAGCTCACTTGGTAGCCCAGACTGGCCTCGAACTCACAGAGATCCGCCTGGCTCTGCCTCTCCAGTGCTGGGATTAAAGGCATGCGCCACCAACGCCCGGCGGATTCTACCTTTTTAAGCTAGTGCACTAAAGTGTTTATTTGAACATATAAAAACCTTATATACAATCATAAAATATCATAATTTCTACTGTTGTGATAAAAACTTTGACCAAGAGCAACTTGTGAAGGAAAGGAATTCTTTCACCTTGTACTCCACCTATGCTTTTACCTATACTACAGCATAGTCCGTCACTGAGGGAAGTCAGGACAGAAATACAAAAGGGTGGGAACCTAGAGACGTAAACTGATGCAGAGGCTATGGAGGAGTGCAGCTTACTTGCTTGTTCCTCATGGCTTGCTCAGCCTGCTTTCTTATAAACCCCAGGACCACCTGCAGAGCTGTACCGCCCACAATAGGTTGACCCTGCAACAATCAGTTATCAATCAAGAAAATGCACCACAGGCTTTCCCACAAGCCAGTCTTGTGGGGGCATTTTCTCCATTGATATTCCCTTTTCCAAAATGACTCTAGCTGGTGTCAAGTTGACATAAAACCAGGTGGCACAGAAAACCATGTTATTCTCTTCCGTGCATAAATTGAGTTTCATTGTCTAGTTCTCTTTATTTTATATATATATATACATATATATATATATGATATATATATCATAGGCCAAAGCTTAGTGTTTGTGCTTTTCACTTAGATAACTGAAAATCATTCAGCTTTGGGGCTGTAGAAATGGCTCCGCATTTAAGAGTACTTGTGACTCTTCCAGAGGACTTGATTTTGGTCCCCAGAATCCAAATCACCTGTAGTTCCAGTAGATCTGAAGCTCTCCAGCCTCTGTATGTACTTGCAAATATGTCTCTCTCACACACACACTACACACAAATAAACTATTTTTAAAAGAAAATCAATCAGTTTATACAACTAAATAATACAGTAATGAAGTTGTAACTTAAATGTCCAAATGACTTGATTAATCAAGAATTTGAGCATCATTTGAAGACAACACTTCTCTCTCACTGTTAGGGAATGTTCCCAGTATAAAGAATGTCCACTTCCTTGCTCATGCCTTTGGTCCAGTGCTGGACATGCAATCTCTGAGCCCATCAAGGCAGGAGCAGTAGGGAAGAAGAGAGATGGACATCAAAAAGGATTTATTGACTGCATAGTAAAAGCTGGTGTCTCTCCTCTGTGTCTTCAGTATGTATTTGAACTTGAAAATCTCCCCTTAGAGTGTTTCCAACACCCAGAAGGCCTCCCAGGATGAGTTATATATCAGCTAGAGAGTTCATGGCTTTTGCTCTGTGTCTTTGCTTGTTTGCCCAGGATTGTTAAGAGTACCTTGAGCCAAGACTTGAAGCCTTTGCAGAACCAGCAGTGACATACATGGCCTGCATAGCTCCCAAAAGCCTAGACCTGGTCTAAGGAATCATAACTGTGAAACGCTGTTCTCTAGCCATAATATGTGGTCACCAATTTTAGTCAGTGTAGCTGAAACTACCTACAGTGAATCAAAAGAAGGTTGGAGAAGGCCATTAGAGGCTCACTTGAGATTCTAGACATGCCTTCCTCATACTCTTCTCCTCCCCCTGCCTTGCATCTGTGTGCCATTTAACCTGAGCTTCATGTCATCTCAGGAGGTGCTGAAGTGTATAATAGATGGATAGTTAATGAAGAGGGGGACTCCAGCTATACAGCTTTAGGGAGGTCACCCCCTATGTTTAAGTGTAGTTTTTCTGTGATGCAGCTATTTTGAGATCACTAACACTCCAGTCAGTAACCTCTGTCCATGATCCTGTAGTAATCCCAATTAATGAATTAGCTATGGATGGGCTCATTCTTTTGTTCTGTCATCTGAGGTAAATAGAAATTCATTCACTTCTCTCCAAGAAATGTCACACAGCAACACTTTAAACATACCTTCGGCCTGTAGTCTGTAGTCAAGAATATCTTCCCAAGAAGCTTTTGGTTCTGTGGTTCTAGGGTGGCCAGTTAATCTCTTGTACTTTTTTCCTTACTCTATACCCCAGATAGCTATAAACAATATCAACCTTTCCATTACAGGTGGAATTTCTAAATACTTGTATTCATGCACTGTACACTTAGTCACATACATACAGTCACATGCATACACAATCAACATAATTACACACCTCTATATATCTACACATAGTATAACACATATACTCAGTCACATACACATGCAGTAACATACATACATAATCACACACGGCTATACAAAGACTCATAAAAACATATATACACACCATACACACCTACACATGCAACCAAACACAATCACACTTGATCACATATTGTATGATCAATCTTACATATGCATATCAATATTGTGATATATAATGACAATAAATCCACACATGTACAATCACACACACACAATCACATGCATATAATCATACATATACCTGATCACAAGACAATTACATGTATACAACTACATACACAAATCACATGCAATTACACATGATCACACACAAGTCACATACACTCAATTATCCAGGATCACACACACACACACACACACACACACACACACACACACACACATAATCATGTATGTACAGACCACAACAAATAACATACATGAGCACAACCACACACACAAATCACCCTCAAGTCACATATAAATCACAATATACCATCACACAAATTTCATATATATAAATCACATACACCATACAAATCACACACAGCCACACACAAAAAGTCAATTTAAAATCCTGTCTACTACTTGGTTCTGTCTCTGCCTCTAACTGCATTGTTAAGTTACAGTGGAGAGTTCAGATAAGGACACCAATATTCATTTTGTAAACCTCTTTTGCAAGTTCTTCCGTGGCTTGACTTTTTGTCTTGGGATATGAGACTAATTATCTTATATTATTTTGTAATTAGCTTTTACATTTTATACTCTGTTTATTTCCATTCAAACTCTATTAAGGAACACTCTGACCACTTAAAATATTTAATACACTCCCATTTCTCCCTTTCTGGTTATTTCCCAATGCTGTCTGAACAGTATCAGGAAAAGAACAAATAATACAATTTCTCTGGTTAACACAAATTCTGGTGACATCAATCACAGTTTTCCACAGAGAAATAGCGGGACCACTGAGGATGTGGTTTACATGACTCTCCAAAGACTCCACATGAGAATCTGGCCATGTGTTTGCTACTAGAATTCAAAAGGCTAACCTCCGGAGTGAGACAAGACTGTGAAGAACCAAACAGCAGGGGCCTACAAATGTTTCCCAGGGAAATAACCAAGTGTGGGAACTGGGAAGAGCAGCCAGTGATGAAAGTGTCTTCCGGTGCACGAGCCCTCTGCGTAGAATGGCAGCCTGGAGTGTTGTAAACACACAGCTCACAGCTGTGTGGGGCTGAAGCGGAGGCAGGCAGGAAGCTAGAGTGCAACCAACCCACAGCCAAGTCCACATTACAGTGAACAGTGAGATCCACACGAGTGGTTTGCTAGTCTTGTTGTGGGATAAACGTGAACGTAATGAACTCGCAGGTTGGTCAAACATCATACTTTGAAAAGTAAGATGATAAGGAGAAATTTGGGAGTGTAGACTTTCATTTTCTTTACATATGTGTTAATTTGTAGGTATGTTAGACTGTGCCATTATTTGAACATGTTGTAACACAGCAAAATTAAAACACTTCATGTGGGAGAAAGACAGTAAATCAAAGAAATCATGATTTCTCTCAGGTATCCATGTTCCTACCCTCCAACTCTGTGACTCACTCCTTCGTTGTGTTTGTAGGTCAGTAAATCAGCTGGGCAGGGTTTTTTGTTTGTTTGTTTGTTTTTGTTTTTGCTTTGATTAGATTCTGTCGTTCATGCAGCCAGTTCTCTCTCTCTCTCTCTCTCTCTCTCTCTCTCTCTCTCTCTCTCTCTCTGTTGTGTTTGTAGTTTGTGTGTTGTGTTGTGTGTGTGTGTGTGTGTGTGTTGTGTTTGTGGTTTGCATGTGTATTTGCGTGTGTTTGTATGTGTGTGTGTGTGTGTGCATGCACTTGCACTGATATATTTTCTTATGTGTATGGGTTGTCTGACTAAAGGTCAAGAACTTCTGCTTCTCTCTATGACGGTTTTACCTGTCATCACGTTAGCAAAAGGTTGCTCATATATGCTGGTGGCAGTGTTGGAAAAAATCAACTGTAAGTCCTCATGCTTCCTGAGACTAAGGCTCTAGAGTCATGCCCAGTAACTTCCATTCCATTATATTGGTCACAAAAGACACAAGGTCAACACAGATTCAAGGGATGGGAAATGGACCTCACTTCGTGGTAAGAAGCTATAAATGCAGATTCTAAAGGCCTGAGTGTAGCGCTAGGTACCAACTCCTATAGCCCTAGCATTGCATGAAGATGTAATGGGGGGAAAGGAAGGGGATGTTAGGTGTAAATTATGACATAGCGTTATAAAAGTGAATATCAGCTTCTTAAAGAAGTTTTTACCCACACCTCTACAAGTGAGCCATAGGAAGCAGTCTAGTTCCTTGTGGTCATTTGGATAATATTTATTATGCTGTTTCAAATTTAATAACACAGATTCCGGAAGCCCATGGAATTACCTTTCCCTTAGCAAGAGGATACGCCATGTGATCCTCTGGCATCTAGACCCCATGATACAGAGTAAATACCAAATACTGTTTTCTTATTTAAAAAAATATGATCCAAAAGAGAGTGAATGACTGAGCAAATGTCAAGTAGGATATTCATCAAAGAGGATATATGTACATTTATTAACATTTTCTTATGCTTATTTCCTTGTCAATATAGTTTTAAATCCCATTCATTTTACTGTTTAGAACTGTTTAGAAGTAGTGTGATAAATTAAGATTATTTTTCTTAACTTTTTAAAATTGATTTTGTGTGTGTATAAGCATGTGAGTGTTTAAATGAGTATGTGAATGCACATGCCTGTGTGTGTGTATGTTTCAGAAAAAGACTAAACCGTGTGCATAACCATTTTTCATTAAACTGAGTTTGCATCAGTAGGTGGAATTAAGAGACATGATCACAGGCAAGCCTCATAGTTTGTTATTACATTATACGCAGTTGCCAAAAAGTAATCTTGGGCCATCAATTTGGCTGAGGGGTTAAAAGAACTTGCACATGAATTTGATCCTCCCCCAAAAGGTGCGAGGGAGAAAACTCACAGAGCTTTCAAGTAAAGTTCAAAGGGACTCGAATAGCATCAGTCTAGCAGCAACTTCACGTAGGCTTCAAGTCTAATATTTCCATGCATTTTTAAAGTCCTTAATGACACAGACAATGACATTTCCTTTATCTTAGCTTTGAATGACAGCAGAGTTCCATAATTCCTTCAAGTCATTACCATCAATACAATGTTTTATTAATATTGCTGCCCAGCATGGCTTTTTTCACTGAAAACAGAAAGCAGGAATTATTGTCACCAGTACTGTCACAGTCCTCAGTCCCATGATTCTAAGACATGGACCT
>CABHPQ010173961.1:20113-31114 GCA_902168405.1 Peromyscus aztecus | reverse complement strand
TTTGTTTGTTGTTTTTTGAGACAGGGTTTCTCCGTGTAGCTTTGGAGCCTTTCCTGGAACTCCCTCTGTAGCCCAGGCTGGTCTCGAACTCACAGAGATCCGCCTGCTTCTGCCTCCCGAGTGCTGGGATTAAAGGCGCGCGCCACCACCGCCTGGCTCCTGCTTTCTTATAGAACCCAGAAACCACAGCCCAGGGATGGTGCCACCACGATAGGCTGGGCCCTCCCACATACTTATCTACAGGCCAATCTTATGGAGGTTTTTTTTTTGTTTGTTTGTTTGGTTTTTTTTTTTCCCCATTATCAGATAACTCTAGTTTGGGTCAAGTCCCTATAAAACTAGGCAGCACAGTCCTGAATTGGAAGACTAGAAATGAGTCCAGTATCTGAGGAAGAGGCCATCTGAGGCTGTGCTGGTGCCCTGATGGAAGACAAGGTTCTGGGGTCAGACAAGCGGTCTGTGTCTGCTCTCCTACTCTTGCTAGACCTGGGGCCCTGGGGAGATTCCATCAACTTCGTGAGCCTTGGTTTTCTGATCTGTTAGATGAGGAGGGTGATGTTTTAGTACCTGTCTCCCCAGGGCCATTGGGAGACCATTAAAGAAAGGTATGTGACAAGCAGTATGAACCGTTGCTCATATCATTAGGGACCTTGCTTGAAAGGAGGCAAATACCAGCACATGGCAGCCAAAATGGGGGAGGGGAGCTGGGTTCAGTTTGAGAAAAGAGTAAACTCAGTTTGGGGCAGGCATGTGGAGATGGATCTACACATGTGTATCATGGGAATTTCTGTCAAGGCTGCTTTTTACCCATGTCTTGGTGTCTGCAGAGAGCAGGCCTGGAAGGGCATGCTGCAGACTCTGGAATGCAATGGAGATGAGACCATGCAGCCGGGTTTGCAGAGTTTTGATCCTGGCGAAGGACTTTCTGCGGAAATCAGTCTTGCCTCCCTCTTCCACAGTCTGTGTTCACCTTGGCCCTCCTGATCTCACGTTGTTAGTGTTGCCTTCTCTGGTCAGAGTCTGTACGAGTTGGAAAAGGAAATGGTTTTAAGGCAGGAAATCAACTGGTGGGTGATGGCTAGAAGAGCCCTTCAGTGTTCTGAAGAGGGACCGAAAGGTTGCCATCTCACGTCCGTCCTACTGTGGACTGGCCTGTACTCCTCGGGAAGAGATCAAGCAGGGGACATGTAAATACCTGAAAAGATGAGACATGACAGTTGGCCTGATGTTCTGAAGTGGTCCCTTGACATCAGGCTGTGCCTTTGGATTATCTTAATTGGAGCAGGAGAGATCAGAACTTAATTAGGACGTAATTGAGGAGCTACATTAAACAGAGCTGGTTTAATGGCTGCTTTGTGAACTTCACTTGGGAATTCTTCCCATCAGCATATCTCTGAAAATATTTTGGGCACTCACCATTATGTTGATGCTTTACTCTAATCGATTTTTAATAAAAGTCTCATGTTTCTATCCATAGCGATAAAGACCAGGGTAGATTTACATGAGCTTGTTTCAACTGGATGTGATTTATAATAACTGGGTGCTATTTATGCAAAACTAAGATTCTGTATTTCCTGGAGTTACTGACTTTGAGGGCTTTTTCGGAAAGTGACAGAAAACCCCATTCAAAATGACTTACACAGAAAGTAATGTTTTTTTAAGATGTGAGAAGTCCATGGGGAGATCTTCCAGCACAGCTTGATTGGAGAGCCTCAATGATGTCCTTAGAGAAAAATGTTCTTTTATCAGTGTTTATTCATTGATAAAATGATGTTTCATTATGGTATGTTCATGTAATACTTAGACCATATTCCACCTCCCTAATCTTCTTCCCTCACCCACCCCCCCAACCTCCTGCTGGTCCCCTTCCTCTTCTCAAATAGTCTTACTTCTGCTTTAAAGTCATGCGTGTGTGTCTAACCTGAATTCCACCTAGACCGGAAAACATGAGATATTTGTCTTTCTTGGCCATATCCCCCGCATCCCTGCTACCCTCTCCATGAGTATTCCTCCCTCCCCAGCAGTCCTGTCTGTTCCCCTCTACCATTTCTTCTCTACTTCCATGTCACCTGGATATATATTAGGTATCTATATAAAACCTAGGACCCACAAATGAGAAAATGGTACTTGTTTTAAAGGTTGACTAAACTTGCCTAGTATGATTATCTCCTATTGTAATCATTTTCCTGCAAATGACATGCTTCATTTTTCCTTACAGCTGAAAACAATTCCACATTGTATATCTATACCACATTTCCTTTATTCATTGCATGTTGGTGAACATTTTTTAAAGACAGGACATTGCTATAGAGCCCAGGCTGACCTCAAACAGGCAGTTCTCATGCCTTAGCCTCCTGAGTGCTGGAATTACAGTTGTGCACCACCAAAGCCAGCTGGGATCTCTTGGCTGTGGGGGTAGAATTATATTCACCCATTTAATCCAGATTTCGTTGTTTTCAAATGTTAGTTGTTTCCCTTCTCAGCCTTCAGCCCTTTAGTCTATCCCCTGTGTGTGTGCTCAGCATAAAAATTGGTATAGACTACTCTGTGAATTGATCTCATGTTAATGTGTGCCTTTCTCTCTTTGAGAGTTGTGGGGTTTTTTGTTTTGTTTTGTTTTTTAAACAATATTCCCCTTTCCATCTTTTTTAGGACCATTTTGTTTTCAAATCCACATATCCACCATGTATCTGTTACAGCTACATGTTCTATTTGCTTCACAACATATCTACCCACCAACCTGTCAGTTCTTCCTCTGTCTGTCCAGCATGTTGCTTTGGACTCATCTCAAAGTAAACTACAGATCTGTGATGACATGTGTCCCTTGTCACTTGTTCTTTTCCCTTTCAACTTTACATTTTTGTTTGTTTGTGTTTGAGACAGGGTCTCAGGTATCTGTCCCAGGCTGGCCTCCAACTCCATGTGTAGCCGGGAGTGATCTTGAACTCGTGGTCTCCTGCTTCCTCCTCCCAACTTCTGGCTTCTGGCATCCACTACCGCATCCACCGGTCAGCTATAGGTTGTGTTGGGTTGTGTTCTGCTTTTAGGATTTGGGGCCTAGAAAGATAGCTCACTGTACAGTCTCAAAAACAAACACACAGCAACAAAAATAATGTGTTGGACTGCGCAGTTGCCCGTTTGCTCTGCTTGCACAAATATGCACACTTGTGCCTTTTAGCAGTCAATGGTTCATTGTATCTGCCCACGTCCTAGGAGCCTGGCAGCCCAAGCTCTTCAGTCCTGCGCTTTCCTTTTTCTGTTACTTCCTCCCTTATCTCTTCACTCACCACAGCTTTCAGTTGCCTCTCTTCTCCCTTTCAGCTCCCCAGTAGATAATTTTTAAACTAAACAACAGCTGAACAATACCCCACTGTTCTGCATGTCTGGGTATGCAGGGCACGTCCACGCCTGCCCAGAACTGGAGGAAAATATCATCTCTCACATTTTATTTCTTTGCATCAAAAGCAAATAAATCTGTGCATGAGCATCATATCGCTGTGTCTAAGTCTGTTTAATAGAGTGAGCAAGGCTGCATTCTCTGCATAGAATCTTTACCACTAACGGGTATGATAAATGCCAAGTGGACAAGCACGGTGTGTGGGAAGATGGAGACTAGCATCTTATAGTTGCTCCATTGTTTAAGCCATTAGGCTGCAATTCATGCTTGGTTACATATTTGCATTGTTGTAACAAGTATTTTCTTCTTTTAAGGTATCTTTTGAAGGGAGCCCTCCCTTTCATACACAGCCTTTAAAAAGCAAAAACAACAAAACAAAACAAAAAAACACTAAGAGAGAGAGGGAGAGAGAGAGGGAGGTTGTAAACTTGGGAAGGAGGGAGGTGTGGATCTGGGAGGGATGGACACCGAGTGACAGTGAACAAAATATGCTTATAAAATTCTCAAAGAACTAAAAAAAAGAGAAAAAATATTGTATGTCAAACAAACAAGCCCTTTCTAAGATAGCACTTTTCATTTTATCCCCTTGGTCGGCTGTGTTCCAATTTCTTTATAAAAGCTGTTGGCTTCGAAGTGAAAGACAGCAAATGATCTCCAGCGATTCGGGCACCCCCGTCCTTTCTTCACTAACAGCCACGCTAAAGCTCCCTTAAAAACCCTGAGCAGCTCTTTGCTTCTCAGTGGCCATCAGTTTCAGCAATGCCATCAGCTTCCTGGTGGATTATAAAACCAAAGTGGATGCTTACAAGGGAAGAAGAAAAAAGAGATCGGATGGAAATGTTTCCTAAGAAAACATTGTGGTGGGCTGGGGCGTAGCTCCACTGGTAGAGTGCTTGCCGAGTCCGCTCGAGGCCCTGGGTTTGGCCTCCAGCTCCACACAGACCAGGCATGGCAGCTTCTGCCTGGAATCTCAGCACCAGGGAGGCGGAGAAAAGGTTACTTAACCCCTGCTGCATAGCTAGTGTGAGGCCAGCCTAGGGATACTCTGTCTCAGAAGGAGAAGAGAGAGCGAGCGAGCAATTGTGGGACGTGAATGAAATGTATCCAGAATTATACTAATAAATCTTCGTTGGAAATGCCCACATCCTTGTACCCGAGTCTCTCTTGCTTGGACTCCCTGGAACTGTTCCTGCGGGTCTTCATTCACCTGCTCCACACAAGGCACCTGATGAAGCCCCAGGTGGAAAGAGGGGTGTGCAGCCTGCTCCCCGGAGTCTGGAATCTGGAGGGAGACATACTCTGTGGCTTGTTACTTTCTGGGATGCTGAGATGGGGTTCATCAAACTGCAGGACAGCCTTTCCTAAGTGGAAAAGGCTTCCTGGGGCACCTTAGGATTTGCATGGGATTGGAGAACTGAAAATTAGTAGTTGCAACTTTCTCTTTTGTAAACAATAATCAACCTAGCACAGACAACTTGGAGACAAAAAAAAAAAGGTAAACTTCCAACAGGGTGTGTAACTCAGTGTGCCTAGCATAAGACTGTGAGCTCTGAGTTCCATCCTGGGCGCACCACCAATGGAAGAGAGAGAGAAGGGGAGGGGGCTGCCTCCTGGACTGGCAGGTCTCGGAAACTTGAGTCTCTGTAGCAGGTCCAGGGTCCAGTACAGTGTGACCAGGAGATTGTCACTGCAGTCTACCGACGATGTCTTGCTAATGGATCCCTGTTGTCTTCTCTGAATAGGGCTGTTTTGGATTAACTGACTCCATCTACACCAGTCCTATTTTCAAATAAGGTCATAATCTGAGGGTGCGGGGGGTAGGATACTAGCAGAAGAATCTTGGGGAAGGTGCAATCTAACCCCTTCCCTCCTCTCCCTCCACATTTCCTGCTGAGCCCTCTGCTACCCTGGGTGGTTGGTAAGGGATGCTGGTTGACTTGAGCTAGCTCCCTGCATCATAGATCAGGGGAGGGGAGAGAAGGGGAAAGAAGGAAAGGGTGTGGTGATATTTTGATTGTGCTCTTAACAAATAAAGTTGGAGTGAAGATCAGAGGGCAGAGCCAGCCACAGAGGTCAGGCAGTGGTGGCACACACCTTTAATCATAGCACTCAGGAGGTAGAGGCAGAGATCAGTCTGATTTCTGTGAGTTCAAGGCCACATTGGGCTACATGAAATTAATCCTGTCTAAAAGAGAAACAGAGCCAGGTAGTGGTGGTACACACCTTTAATTCCAGCACTTGTGATCACACACCTTTAATTCCAGCACTTGGGATCATACACCTTTAATCCCAGCACTAGGAAGGTGGAAACAGGAAGTGATATGGCTGGGCAGAGAAAGGAATATAAGGCGGGAGGAGACAGGAACTCACGCTCTTTCAGACTGAGGAGTAGGTGAGGTAATAGGTGGTGGCTGAGGCTTGCTCTGCTTCTCTGATCTTTCAGCATTTACCCCAATATCTGGCTCTGGATTTTCATTTTAAGACCAATTAGGATTCATGCAACAGAGGGAAGAGGAGATCTAGAGGACAGAGAAAATTTCCAGAATACTTTGCATTCTTAGGAGGGCTGCCAACATGGCCTCCAGCACCTCTACACTGACTTGGGTCTTAGTCTCTGTTAAAAGGGGTTCTCTGATTTTTCCTGGGGTGACATGAGCAAATGATCGTTTACTCCAGCTGGGCACCAATGACCAACCAAATAAGTCGTTCCGCCTGGGTCTGGCTTGGCAAATCAGTGAGTTCACTGAGGATGGGATGGGTCACAACTCACATGTCTCACCCCTGGAGCCTCCTGCACCACTTGTGGGCACCTCTGCTACAGGAGTCCCCTTTCCCCAGCACCTGTTACTGCTTGTCCGGCAGGGGAGGGACCCTGTGAACACATGGGCTCCCCGGCACGTCCTGAGTCCTATGCATGAACTGTGGGAGTTGGTTCTCCCCTTCCACCATGTGAGTTCCGAGTATAAACTCAGATAATTAGGCTTTGCCGCAAGCACCCTTGCCCACTGAACCACCTCACTAGCCCTGCTCCCGGAGTCCCTCAGAGGATGGAGCATCTCAAGTCAGAGGAAATTGCTGCACAACAAACCAGAAAGGGACCCTCCATTTCCCAGTTCCGTAAGAGTTCTCCAACAGGAGCTGATGGTTCTGTTGCAGCCACAAGAAGGAAGGAATGGGAGAGAGGATGCGCTGTACCTTTCTCAGCACAGTGTGACCCAATACCCTAGAATGTTTTCCCCTTGTGAGTTCCCAGCTAGGGCTATATTTGGCTGCATGTAATGGTAAGAAGAGTGGCAATAAACCCAGTGAAGTTTATGTTGCCTCACACATCAAGAGAGGGATAGTGTAGGCCCAAGCTGGCACAGTGGCTTAAGGCAGTTAGCAAAGGCCCAACTGCTCCTAACCCCTGCTCCGTCATCTGTAGCGTGTGGATTTTTGTTTGGTTCATTTGTCTGAGGCAAGGTTTCCTATTGCCCAGGCTGGCCTCAGACTCACTGTGGAGCTGAGGGCGGCATCTGACTCCTGATCTTCCTGCCCTACTTCCTGAGGCTGTATCCCCGTGCCAGGCTGAGCATGTGGGTTTTGGTCTCAGGGCTTGACGGGACTATACCATGTTTAGGCCCACAGCTGTATTCCAGACCGGAAGTAGAAGGGAACTTCAGAGGACAGCAGGGGAGAAACTAGGAAAGCAGAGTGTTCATAGACACCTCTTGGCTGTATCTACTTCTGTCTCATAAGGCCGAACTGTGACCCATAGTTGTCCCGTTCTTCTCAGAAGCCCAGGGAACAGTTTTGGGCCTAATTGATAGCTGTGTGGAAGCAGTAAGGTTTCTGCTAAGAGATGGGGTGCAGTATGGGTACTAAGGACAGCTAGCAGGAACAGTGGACCCAAGTGCTTGGCTTCTACCTTCCAGTGCTTTAAACTTTTACTTTTATGTTTTTCCCTCCACCTTCAAAGTAGCACCCAGATGTGAAGTCCAGCTGTGGGCTTGAGTAGACTGAGGAACTCAACAAACACAATGTGAAATGTGCCCAGCGTTTCAGTCAGTAGCCAGTGTGCCATATGCCATGTGCCTCAGCCAAGAGCCAATGTACCATGTGCCCTGTGCTTCAGCCAACAGCCCAATAGCCAGCCACACAAAATGAGGACACACCACCTAGTGCTGTTGGCACTGCCCTAGTCCACGATGTTTGCACAGCGACAGAAATCATCCAAGGTTACATCTCTCAAAATGTACCCTACTTGTCCTTTCTATAAGTCACACGTGACTCAAAGCAAGTTGTGATTTAGATAATAAGGTCCTTCCCACCAGTTCCTAGCTGTTGTGAACCATAAAATCAGCCTCTTCGGGATGGAGAGATGGTTCAGTGGTTACGAGCACTTGTTGCTCTTCAGGACCCCATGCCAGACTGGCACACAACCATCCATAACCCGAGTTCCAGTGATCTGACGTCTTCTTCTGACCTCCGATGGTACAGGAATGTGGTGCACATACATACATACAGCAAAATACTCATACATATCAAACAAATCTTTTTTTTTTTCAAAATCAACCTCCTGAGGTACTGAGCAAGGAAATGTAATAAGTGCCTACCTGGTTCACTCACTGCCTTTCGTTAGACAGTTAGTACCCTACTGTCAGCAAATGCTTTATCCAAAGCTGACTAGAGAAATCCCTCAGGCTGCTTTATATCGTCCACATACTGCTTGTTGACACACTTATACCCCATAATGGACCCATACATGTTAAAACGGGTCTAACCAATTAACCCCTCTCTTTGTGCTGCACAGACACGTGGGTAGAGGAAGAATATAACTGAATTTTATCTTTTCTCTTTAGAGGAAGAGAACCAAGTTCATTGCCTGCGACTTCCTGACTGAGTGGCTGTACAAGTAAGTTGTCCCTGTTGTGACTATTCAGTGGCCCCCAGGATTTGATTGTGTTCATTTGCAATAGAAGAATAACAACTGACTTAACTCTTGTCCTTTTCCTTGCCAATCAAACACGGTTGTGTGACCAGCCAGAATCCAAAGAGGGCAGGGGAGCCGTTCACGGAGTTCTTCTCCATTCCGTTTGTAGAGGAATGGCTCAAGCACCAGTAAGTGTAAATAGTTGACTCCTAATGTTTTTTTTTTTCTCTTATGGGTATGTGTGTTTGGTGTGTATGCACGTGTGTATGCAGGTTTGCATGTGTGCTCGCCCACATGTAAAGGCTGAGGCCGACGCTGGGAGTCCTCTCTGATCACTGTTCCCCTTGATCATTGAAGCTTGCTGATGTGGTCGGCCTGGGCAGCCAGCTTGCTCTGGCATCCCGTGTCTGCCTTCTCAGCACTGGAAGTCCAGGCAGCCACCATTCTCTCCCGGAGTTTGTATGGATTCTGGGGAGCCCAACTCTGGTCCTCATGCTTACACAGCTCTAGCCACTGAACCATGTGGCCCACCCAGTCCTAATTTCAAGATTATGGTTATGATGGCTTCCTTTGGTGTAAAGGAATTCACTCGTGCACTGAATCTAGGACTCCAGGTCAGTTACGCTTGGGGCTCTTGTCTCCTGTTATTTGTCCTACAGACTAAGTTCACTCCGTCTGCACACTGGTTCCATCCCAGAAACACTGGAGAATAGCACAGAAAAGAAGTTCTTAACCGGAACAATTTTTCTTTCCCATCTCTTTCTCTGTCTCTGCTCCTGTCTGTCTCTCTGCTAGTGAGGTGTGAGCTCAAGGCCCTTGTACATGCTAGATAACAAGCGATTTCCCAGCAGAGCTGCAATCCCTTCCACAGGCCTCAAACTCAAGCTCAATCTGTGTGAATCTGAGGACAGCCTAATCTACACAGTGAATCCCAGGCCATCCAGAGCTATATGGTGAGACCCATCTCAAAGAGAGGGAGGTGAGTGCTGAGAGACGGCTCAGTGGTTAAGAGCACTTGTTCTTGCAAAAGACCCAGGTTCTGTTCCCAGCACCCACATGGCAGTACACAAACATCTGTAACTCCAGTTCCAGGGGATCCAGTTCTGACATCTGCAGGCATGGGGCTTACATGTGGCACATAGACTTACATGCAGCAAAACATACACATACAATAAACCTAAAAAACAAAATGCAAGACCTTCTTCTCTCCATGAGATTCTCCATGAGAATCCTTGTAAACCCCTAGTCACTCACCGCCTGGGATTCTTCAAGGGGCCTCCAGGTCCCCTCGTAGCTCATAGAAACACACTGAGAAGTAGCAGCCATCATTGCAGCTGGAGACAGAGTGTTCTGGCTTCTGCTGGCATTTGTATTCTGTGCTTCCATTATCTTTCCAGGAGATGCCCAGGAGCATGCTAAACATGAAATCTAATTCACACGATGTAATAAAATCAGGGAACACCCCCCTCATCACACCGTGAGATTGGTGCTGAGGAAACCAGAAATGAACAAATTAGGGCTGAAGCCCTAGAACAGAGAGGCATGTTTACAAGCAGCTGCAGTTGGTGTAGTATTTTAACTCGGGGGTTAACAAAACACTAAAGGGAAGTTGTGAGGCAGGAGACCCTTCCTGGGCCTGGAGCCAGCCCAGCTGGGTTGAGTCCAGCCCTGGATTTGAGCATTTAGGGGACGTGTTCTTCCAGGGGACACTGGAGCTGGAAGAGCCAGCCAAGCAGGAACCAGAGTCCTTCAGGGAAGCAACCTCTAGCTCACACTTTTAGACTTTGGCTGTGTGGGGAGCTGTGCTGTGCGTTGTAATTAATGTTGGCAACAGTGGCACCCTTTTCCTACTAGATCCCAGTGGCACCCTCACCCCTACAGTTTTGATATTTCAGAATATCTGCAGACAGATGAACGTCTCAAAGCTGAGGGTTAAGCAGATTACCCCAATTGAGAATCTCTGATCTAATCCTGTGGTTCTACCCTGGCTCATTTAAAAATTGTCTGCAAGCCAGGGCTAGAGAAATGGCTCAGCCATTAAAGGCTAAGCTCACAACCAAAATATAACATCTAATGCAAGCCAGGTGTGGTGGTATGCACCTTTAATCCCAGCACTTAGGAGGCAAAGGCAGGCAGATCTCTGTGGGTTTGAGGCCAGCCTGGTCTACAGAGTGAGTTCCAGGTCAATTAGGACTATACCTTGTCCCAAAAACTAAACAAGAATAAAAATTCTAAAACCATCTGTAGAGCTTTGTTCCCCTCAAGACCTGTTAAATCCAAACTTTCAGGCTGGCCTGAGCATTATTTTATTTTCACTTTTATTTTTGAAAGCATCCTCTGTATACAGTTTGTTTGTTGCGGTTTCTATTTTTGATACAGAATCTTACCATGTAGCCTAGGCTGGCCTCAAACTTTCAGTCCTCCTGTCTCAGCTTCCTGAATACTGGAATAAGAGGCAGGACCAATCTAGCTTCCTGAGTAATCAGAGTACAGTCAGGTGTGAATTCTGAATTCTCTGTTTGGTAGAAGTCACCCTACATCAGAGGTCACCTTGCATCTGGGTGATAATAACTAACTAGTCCAATTGAGCAGTTACTCTGCTGAATTCTTCCTTCCTTCCTTCCTTCCTTCCTTCCTTCCTTCCTTCCTTCCTTCCTTCCTTCCTTCCTTCCTTCCTTCCTTCCTCCCTCCC
>CABHPQ010173961.1:2294-20013 GCA_902168405.1 Peromyscus aztecus | reverse complement strand
GATCTCACTACAGATGGTTGTGGCCACCATCTGGTTGCTGAGAATTGAACTCAGGACCTCTGGAAGAGCAGCCAGTGCTCCTAACCTCTGAGCCATCTCTCCAGCGCACTAAATGCTTTCTTGAATATGATCCCTTTCAACCTCCCCACAGCTCTTGGATATAGATGCTAACACTGGGAAGTTGACAGTAAAGGAATGAGTCCTGGGGAAATATGGTGATCACTGTGCTTCTTCCCCACTCATGTAGCCTGATGCAGGTTGGCCACACTCTTAGAAACAACAGCAAGGTCAGAATACACAGGAAATAAAGAATGGAGGAGATGCCCCACCCCATCCTTAACCTTCTCTGCCTAAGAGGTTCTTAATCTTTTCCACTCCTCCTCATGAAGGATATAATATATATGCATATGGGTAACTTAAGGGATTTGAAGTGGGTATTTTGACTTAATGAGAGTTACTTTTCCTGACCCGACTTTAGCAAACAACTCCTGTGTGAGATGTGATGCTAAGTATATCTGCTATCACTGACTGCTTCCAGTCAGCCTGTCTACCAGCCTGGGAGCCATCTTCCAGGAGAACCTGGGTCTTATGCTAATGCCAAAGTTCAGCTGCCTACAGCACAATGCCATTGTCATGTGAGGTCACAGCTGGACTGGAGGCGTTGGTCACAGGTGGCTACTAGTGATTATCCTGTAAAAGATCCTTATCCTACCAGGTCCCTTGTCCATCACCCTCTCTCCCTTCCCTCAATGTAGCAGACTCTGTATTCGGTCTAGTCTTTCGTAGCTGTTCTTCCCAAGCCTATTTTTGTTTTAATATTTTTTATATAGCCTAGAACATTGACAATCTTTAAAAATACTCTTCAGCTCATAAAATTGTAACTAGAAATCATCATGTACAAATTATGCATCTTTATGAAATAAATTATACAGTGAAAGAAAACGTTTCAAATCAAGGATCGTCATGGATTAAATCACCCTAGACCAAAAGAGTCTTTCAGAACAATGCTTCCTTCCAACATGGATGACTTTGATTTTTCTCCTAGCGAAGAAATTTCTTTAAGAATTCAGAACAGAGCCAGGTGGCACACTTTTAATCCTAGCACTTGGGAGGCAGAGCCAGGCGGATCTCTGTGAGTTCGAGGCCAGCCTGGTCTACAGAGCGAGATCCAGGACAGGCACCAAATCTACACAGAGAAACCCTGTCTCGAAAAACAACAACAACAACAACAACAACAACAACAAAAAGAGTGCAGAACAGGCCTGAGGCCGAGGCTCAGTTAGTCGAGTGATAGAGTGCTTGTCTAGCGTGCTCGAAGCCCTGGATTCAGTCCCCAGCACTTCATAAACTGGTGTGTGTGTGTGTCTGTGTCTGTGTGTGTGCGCGTGCGCGCACACACGCTACCATCTCAGCACACCAGAGGTGGAGACAGAAGGATCAGAAATTCAGAGTCCTTGGTTACTCCTTAGCCTTGGCTCAAAAGAAGGTTGTAAAAAAAAAGTGGGGGTGATATTTATTCCTTTTCTTTTTGCTCTAATTTCTCACTTCTGGTAGATATTTATAGCTTTTCCATAGTTATAATAAAACATAAGTTATATTAAAACATAAGGCTTTTTTGCATCGATTTTCCTGTTTCTGGGCACTTAACTTGTCATGTTTCTCAGTCCACATACTCCAGTGAGCTAGAGTACTCAGCCGAGGGTAGGGCAGGGCTGTCCAAACAGAGCAGGAAACCCTAATCTTGGTGATTGCTACCTAAACAGGTTCAATCAGAGATAATCTCAAGACTTTTTAAGAGGCAGCAGGAGGGAGTTTCCTTTCCAATAGACTTAGATCTTTGCCTTTATCTTTTCAGCTCTAGGGATCAAACCCAGGGCTTTGGGCATGTTAGACAAGTGCTCTGCCAATGGGCTACAGCCCTAGGCCTAGATTTGGATCTCCTAGCGACAATTCTTGAGTTGCCGGAAGCAATCAGATAACAAAACTGTGCCGATAAAAAGCAGGCCTGGGAGATAAGAGTCTGAGTTCTTGTTTGTTTATTATCTGGCCATGCCTAACCCAGCTCTGTTCTTTTGGATCTAAGCGAGCAAGTAAATACCTCCTTTCCCACTTTTTTTTCTTTCAGCCAGTTTGAGTTCACTTTCTGGTACTTGCAGATAGGTCCTCTTTCATGATTTTGCCACATACCCTCTAGTGTCTGTAGTAGACAGCTTTCTGTAGGTTCTGCTGCGGTAACAAACAACCCCACGCCTCGGTGCTCTACACCGTGGGTTTTACTCTTTCCATGCGGTGTGCATGTCGTCTTGGGCTCTGCCCTACATCTCATTTCATTCTAGGATGGGGGATGAAGGGGCAGCCCCCTTCCTTGGCCTCACAGAAGAGGAAGAAGAAGATGGCCAAACCATGCAATGGCAGACACTACTGCTGCTCACATCCCATGTGCTAATGCAAGTTATGGACCTGGCCAAGTTCAGCATCCGTGTTAGAAGGAAGTGGCACCGGCCTCAGGGCGGAGCTGAGAGGCGTGTAGCACAGAGCAGGGGTGCCCAGTTCTTTCACAGGAAAAGGCGTGATGACGGAAACAGTGGTACAGTCCACTGTGGACTCTTCCTGGAGTATGAGGAGGGAGGTTCTTCCCTGCCTTTCAGTGGGTGTGCTGGCCTTGCCCTTACTCAGAACTCAGCACCATCCTCTTGAAGCATATAGCCCTAACTCAACCAGCCAGCCAGAGGCAATGGAATTATTTGCTAGCATCTTCAGAAGGAAACATACCATTTTTTTTTTTTTTTTACTTCAGCCAAAAACTATTGCCCTGAGATTCAATCAGAGTCATTAGCAAAAAAGAACTATCGAATTGAGCGAGGAACAAAAGGGTCCGCTGCCCTCCTGGTCTCGGGTCTCAGGGGAGAAGGCTCATGAAAGACATCGTTGAAACTGAGGCCTTCAATGAAGCCACGATTGTGTTAGAAGAGAAAAGGTTGCTTTGGGTAAAGTGTTTTTTCAGCCAAATTCTATCCTTGGACAAAATAAATAAAGAAGAAATCCCACCATAGTTTGATGACGAAAGGTGTCTTATGACCACAAACTGAGGTGAAAACAAAATTGTCTCTGTGGCATCTGAGGACAAGTCCCAGAGGCATGACCGCCTCTTTGCAGCGACGTTAACCGTGGGACTGGGCACACCCCAGCTTTCAAGGTAGCCCAGGAAAGTGCACACATTTGCTTCTAATGTTCATAACTACGTGGTGGTTGGGCAGAAATTTTGTTGTCATGCCTTCTTGATGGTGGGGGGAAGCCTTGTCTTACAGAATAGTATATTTCTGTCTCAGTCATCACCAAGGCCAATCTCAGGGGGACAGTCTGTCATCTTGACTCCTTGCTCTTTCATTTATTTTTCGGAGGGAGGCAGGAAGTGAAGCTGCTTCAGGGATTTGGGGCATGCTGGGATGCCTAAATCCTCAGAGTGGCTCCCTGTCATCGGAGGGTTGACATACAGGTGGCCATTTTTCTGGGGTACATGGCACTGTTTCCTTCCCTTCTTCCTGTTGGTTGTGTGCACAAGCCAGCGAGGCAGACTCATCTGGGCTCCATATTGTTGCTGCCACTTGTGAGGGATGTATTAGCTGCCGCTGGCTGCTTCACACAGTTACCATAAACTCAGTAGGTTAAAATCACACACACTTCTTTTATTGTTTTGGAGGATCCAGGTCCAAAATCAGTTTTACTAGTCCAGAGTTGAAGTGTTGGGATGGCCAGTGCCTTCTGGGGGCTGAAGGAAGAATTCTTGTCTTGATTTTCTAGCTTCTCCAGGCCAGTCCTTCGCTACTGTCTCCTGTCTCTTTTAGTCCAGTACTTTTCCTGCCTTCCTCTCTAAGGGGTTATAGCACTGAGCCTTCTGGGTAGTCCGGGACCGTCTCCCCCATCAAGGTCTTCAGCTCATTGCATCTGCAGTTCCTCGTGCCACAGAGGGAACATCCATCCTGGGGACTGGGGATTCAGTGCAGAGATCTTGGGAGCACAGTGTTGGTAAGCTTTCCATGACTGTAATGGATGTGTACCCTAATCGGTTCGTAAAGGGGAAAGCTTTGCTTTGGTTCACAGTGCAGTTTCCAGTCCATGGCTGTTGGGGCCTCTCGTTGAGCAGGGTTTCATGGCAGGAATGTGTAGCTGAGCAAAACCACTCATCTTGAAGACAGAATATTATGTAGCTTCTCTTATATGTGCAATCTAGACTTAAATATCCACACATGACATGTGCCTTAGATTCTTCTCTTGTTTCTGTGATAAAATATCCCAACAAAAGCATCTTAAAGGGAAAGGGGTGGATATAATCCCAGAGGGACACAGTCTGTCATGATGGGGTCTTTTGTGACACTATTCCTGGGCGACATGAGCAAACACCCACTTCCCAGGAGTGACTGATGACAGAAGAAAGCAGGTGACCTGGTGAGTTTATTGGGGTTATTTACTGGAGTGTGGGTGAGGGGCTGCTTACAGGAGCAGAAATAACTCAAAAACAGCTGCATCACCAAATCCAACCCAGCGTGGTGACAGTTCACAAAAGCTGGATACCTAGAACACACTGCACAGCCTTCAGGCAGCTCAGTGGGTTAGAGAATGTCTCCTCCAGGCAGCTCAGGTGGTCTTTCAGGGAGCTTGGCTGAGTCTGAGCCTCTTCTAGGCACCTCAGTTGGTCCGAGAGTCTCTCTCAGCAGTCCTCACTGTTCATATAGGCTTGGGGAGGGAGGGTCCTAGTGTAGCTGGTCAGTTTCAGGGGCTTCCTGAAGCTATTCAGTTTACTTTCTGAGTTTAAGGAACTTTCATGTAGGATGGAATATTACACACACACACACACACACACACACACACACACACACACACACCCCTTAGAATTTTTCCTGTGTCTTAATGAACTTCCCTTAATGGAGGATTTTCATATTAGAGGAAACTTGTATACAACATGGGGAAGACATGGCCACCTACAGGAGCAAGAAGCTGGCTGGTCACATTGCAGCCTCACCCAGGAAGCAGACAGGTGACCAGAAAGCAGGACCTGGCTATAACGTCAGTGAGACTCTATCTCCTAAAGAGTCTATGACTTTCTCTGACGGTGTCAACCCCCTGGGGACCAGATGTTCAGACATGTGAGCCTACAGGAAGCGGCTCACATTTAAACCAAAGCGCTGTGAAAGCGGAAAAGGGACTCCGTGGGGAGGAAGAGGACCAGTGAAGGAGGAAGGATGGACAAGGGAGGGAGCAAGGGGCAAATTTAAACAGTAATATGTGGAAGAACATGTCATAATAAAAGTGACTTTGATACTAACTTAAAAAAATCAACAAAACCCCACCCTTGTCATAGCCAGGAAACAAAAGAAAGAGAGAGGCTCAGAGTCTCACATACCCTTTAAGGACACCTCCCCTTCGATACCTGAAGACCTCCCGTAGGCCTTTTCTCCTAGAGGGTGCACTGTCTTCCAACAATCTCACACCGGGGACCAAAGCCTTACCATGTGGAACTCTGGGGGACAATTCAGCTCCAAACCAGAGTCGGTCACCAAAGGATTAAATGGTGTCTCTATTCACAGGATTTCTGATGCAGGACATAAGATTTATCATGCCAACAATTCTCCATTTCTCTGCACATGGCCACTGGGTGTCCTGCGATTTAATTCCAACCCTACAGAGAGTTAGCATGGATACTGTAGGTCAAGGACCCTCCACAAGAATGCCCATGCATCAGATGCCATTGGAAGTAGCTGGGTCCCAGCCAGCCATGCTGCTTTCTGAATTACCTCCATGAGGAGTTCTCCCAACCTGGGGAAGCCAGGGATGCACCATGTGTTAGTGGAGGTGACATCAACTTGGAGGCCTTGGTGTGTAAATCCTCTCTGGGTTTGATGTGACTATTGCTATCTTAAGTCAGCAGCTGGGATACCCCATTGGAAGCCACTGGGGAGCTCTTGGGAGGCAGGGCTATTAACATGCCCTTGTAGAGGTAGAGGGCTCAGGAAGTTCTTCTGAGATCCCTCCTCATTGTTACGTATAAGATGAAAACAAAGTGCAGTTTTTTTGTGAGTCATCCAGGCCAGGGTGGGACTTTCTGCTGGGGTAGCTGCCTTTGGGTCGCCCACGCTCCTGTAAATAACCCCACTAAACCGATTGGCTCATCCAGCTTGACACATGGAATTTTTGCTTTGGTCTGTTGGTGCTCCCACTGGCTCTAGGACAAGTCATGTGGCAGACCTATATTACTGAATTCCTCTTCCATCTGGGAAGACCCCGTTAATAACTTTTCAGTCAGACTCTGTAACTTCCTGGTCATTCTGGCTTTGGTATGTGTGTGTGATTGTGATGTACATGGCGTGTGCATATGTGTGTGCACGTGTGAATGTGGGCGCATGTCTGCTTTGGTGCATACGTAGAGGTCAGAAGACAACCTAAAGAACTGGTCCTCACATCACACCTTAGTTGAGACAGGATCTCTGTTGTTTGCCACCATGTATACCATGCTAGCTGGCCTTGGTGTTTCTAGGGACTCTCCTCTGTCTTGCTGTAGGACACTGGGATTACAGATGTGTGCCACTGTGCCCAGATTTACATGGGCACAGTGTAAAGTCCTTCATGTAGGGCAAGTGGCTTACCCACCGAGCCATCTCCCCAGACCTCATTCTGGCTTTTAAATGGTCCTGCTTGCTTGCTTGCTTTACTGCTGGGCTTCCTCCTGTTTAAATTGAAGTCTTAGTCTCCAGCCTCTTGGTGGATGTAAAACTTACCCTTCCTCTCTTCCCCCGCCTCAGGGACCTAGAATATAGACAAGGGGATGTTAGCTCCTGACTTTCCCTAATCTCTGTCTTTTCTGAGTCTAGCAGTAGCTCCAGCCATGTCTGTAGCACTTAGAATCGACTTGGTCATAGGTATCACAGTCACTGATAGCTTCCTGTCACATTCCAGATGTGTAGTGATGGCAAAATACCAGTTATACCTGTGGCTCCTTTCAAGTACAGTAGTTGACCCACCATATTAGTTATAGTTACAGGTGCCTAATTTAGAAGCTCGTGTGTTATGGAATATTATTTTAAGATGTGTTACACTTGTTTATGCTGTGGAACATTTGTTTAATGATGCAAAGATGTGTTGCATTCTTTATATTGCATCTGCTTAACTGTCGACTCTGTATTACTTTGCCTGTCTAAAACTCCCGATGGTCTAATAAAGAGCTAAACGGCCAATAGTGAGGCAGGGGAAAGGACAGGTGGACAGGTGGGGCTGGCAGGCAGAGAGGATAAATAGGAGAAGTTTAGGAAGAAGATCTAGGAGTGAGAGAAGGAGGACTCCTGAGGCCAGCCACCCAGCTACACAGCAAGCCACAGAGTAAGAAGTAAAGAAAGGTACATAGGACAAAGATACAAGCTCAGAGACAAAAGGTAAATGGGATAATTGTAGTTAAGAAGAGCTGGTTAGAAACAAGCCAAGCTAAGGCCAGTCATTCATAAGAAATAATAAGACTCCATGTGTGTGATTTATTTGGGAGCTGGGTGTTGGGCCCCCTAAGAGCAAAGAGTAAAAGAGTTTAAACAAAACAAAACAAAAAACCCAACTACACACATGTATCACAATATCACCAGTTTTTCTAATTGGTAATTCTGTTTTAATATAATTGGTCTGCTGTAATCCTTTGTATCGAATCTTAGTTTTTAAAAATAATATTCTGGGTAAGAATTGAAACTGACAGAGTAGAAGGAGGTCCAAAGCATTTTTAAAAGCAAAGCAAAGATCTGGGTTGGAGTGTAGCTCAGTGGTAGAGCATCTTTAAGATAAGGTCGTGGGTTCAATAATCAGTGACATCAATAATCTAATGATGTTTTGGAAAGGGTTGGCGTGGATGAGCCTGATCTCCCCCAACACACCCTGACCTGAACTTACCCTTGGGAGTGGGAGGTCAATTGTTAAGTTTCCCAAAGTCACATTAGAAAAGGCGCATGACTAGTTACAAGTGAGCTAAATAACATCACAATTAGGGTGTATTTTATGAAACAAAACAAAACAACAAAAAACTAAGTCCCTCCGTCTTGGTCTTTAAGAGGTTTCCTGTCTCTCTTACCCACAGGGGGAGCATGTGGCCCAGCTGCTGGCTGTTCAGTAGGCTGTTATCTGGACTTAGGGCTTCAGTGAGGAGGTTGGCTGAGCAGCCTGCTGTGTGTCTAACCAGGGCAGTGACTCAGCTGACTGGAGTAATCTCTGCTTGTTGATTTCCTGGGGCGGGGATGAGTGAGGAGGCAAAAGCCCCGATCACAGCCCACTAACCACAATTTCTAAATATGCTGGAAGGTTGCACTCAGAAGTTCTGCATGGACCTCTGAAGAAATTCCTCATGTCACAGAACTCTGGGGCTTAAAGGATCCTAGGAGATCCCATCTGAAGAGGTAGTCAGCCATATGTCCGGAGGTAAAATTCCAGCAAGACTATTGGACTTCTGCCAGTGGCTGACATTCCTAAGGCTGTGAGGGGGCTGGAGAGGTGGCTCCATCTGTAAAATACTGTTCAGATCTCTAGTACCTAGCAAAGAGGCTGGGCACAGTTATACACACCTGTGGCCCCAGTACTGTGGAGGTGGGCACGGAGTCCTTGCTGCTCATTGGCCAGCCAGCCAAGCAGAATCAATGGGCTGCAGCTATTTTTTTGAGTGCCTCAAAAAAAAAAAAAAAAAAAAAAGATAGAGTGAGATTAAGGAAGACAGCCAACATCAACGTCTGCCTTCTACACCTACCCGCACCCACGTGCACCCCTTGCCCCAGAATGTAAGTGCCCAATAAACGGTGTAAGAGAGTAAGGCAGTTAAGGTGGAGGGCCACATCTCTTCCAGATACAGTAGGTGGATAGCACACCCAACCCCAGGCCATTAAGAGACTTTACCATGATGGAAATGGATTTCTATCTGGATCATCCCTGCTTTTATGTCCCAAGAAAACAGTTCATCTTTTACTTAATGAAAGGAGGGTAAATTTAATCTAAGATGTAATGTTCATTCCCAAGCAAGCTTTCTTTCTTCCTACCTGACTCTGTCATTCATACACATGCCCAGAGAAGTGGATGAGGACTACCTTCCCAGATCTTTTTAGTGTGTGTTTATGAGTGCAAGCATGTGGGGGGGGGGGGGGGGCTCGGGTGCACGTACCTGTGCACATGAGGACCAGAAGAGAATGTCACATCTCTCAGAGATTGGCTAGGAATGATGGGCTTGATGCGTGGGCCCTGGAATCTGAACTCTTGTCTTCGTGATTGCGCAGCTAGTACTCTTAAGCACTGAGCCAGCTCTCTGGCCCTGTTCTCACCGCCCAGTTCACAAGCATGGTGTGTCATCTCAGCCCGCAGATCTTTTACTTTGCAGCCAAAAGCTGCAAAGCATGTGAATTCATTTTTAAATCCACACAATGCACACACTATCAAGAAAACTGGTTTCTGCTCCTCTCAAGATCATAGCACTGATTCTTAGGGTGCAAATACATTTAATTAAGGGGAAAAGGAGGCAGTCATGCTGATCATCGTTGCTAATAAGGCAAGTCGTCTTGGAGACACTCAGCAATAGAATGTCTGCTCTGGGCATGTCCAGCTCCAGCCATGAGGGGTCTCTTTGCAGCAGCTTCCTCCTGTGATTGACACATTCATCTCTCTTGCCCCTAGCGTCCTGGTGATGAGGCTTGCCTCTTTGTTTTTATCTGACCCGAGGCCAGCTGCACTGATTCCAAGATAGGGAAGGACCTGGCGTGGCATCTGTCCCTTCAAGCTGGCCCACTGAAGCAAATAATTCCCAGGCGCTTCACTGCAAGAGCAGATCCTTTTCATTCAGCCTGATACACGCCAGCTCTCTCGCACTTACTCTTGTTTGCGAATGAGACAGCACTGTATTATTTAGCCATGAAAGCCAGGGACATCGCTAAAAGTGGCCTCATGTTACTGCCTCACAGCCTATTAGCCGTCTCATTTTGCCTTTTGCACATGTCATTGAGATGCAAAGTGGCTCTGGGTCTCATTACTGGACAAGGCCCTTTGTTGGGCTGGCCTGGCCCCAGTGCCTCGGCTTTGCAGTTCTTCCTCCCTCTGGTCCCCAACAGGATACTGGTGCTTTGACATTCACTGAGTCAGAACTGAGATATACCTACAGCCAGGGAAGAATGCCACGGAATAGATGGGGACCACCAATCTCCCTTCAGATGCCAGCCACAGACGCTCCTTTGTAAAAGCAGCCTGACATAGAACTTTGCTGCGGAGACTGGGACAGATGGCTGTCCGCTACATTGTCATTGTAAGGCCAGGGGAGGAGTGTGTTCTGTGGTTATGGCTTTCCTTCTCTACTTTTTTTTTTTAACGCCTAGGCAAGTGGCCATGCTTTCTTCTATTGTCCATCAGCTGCTGGACTCCACTTCCATGTTAGTGACCTTCTAGCTGTCTCTCCCCTTCTTTGTCACTCCCTGTTTCTGGACAGCTTGCATTCTCAGTAGGAAGCAGTCAGTGACCTTGAATGAGTTCCCTTTGTCATACCCTCCTCCTCCTCCTCCTCATGCCTCTCAGCCTTTTCAGCCCTAAACACAAGGTCACAGCAGCCCTTGTTTCTGGTGTAAAGATTTGATGAAGCCTTGTGCTGCGCAGCGCTTAGCCCACAGCCAGGCTGTTGGTGTTTCCATCTGAAATGTACCCACAGGTTCATCTTTTGGATACTGGACGCCATGCTTGTAGTGCTATTTGGAAGGCTCTGGAACCTTTAGGAGGTGGGGCCTGACTGGTGAAGGTAACCAGGGGAGGACTTGGAACGTCATGCTTAGCCCTGGTCTCATTCTAGCTCTCTGTTTCCCAGACAACTTAGATATGAGGGCTCCCCACCACACGTTCACATGGCCCAGGACTTCATGCACTCCCCACCATGAGGAACTGAAACCCCTCTGAAACCATGGGCCCAAATAAGCGCCCCCTTTTCTTAAGTTGTTTCTGTAGATATCTGATCACAGTGGTCAGCCTCCACAGCTATTGAGTGCCTGCTGCATGCCTGTGTTGTCTGAAGTGCCAACACCAAGAGGCGCAAACAGGCAAACCAGGCTGTGTGCCTATGGCTCTCAGTCCTGTAGATATGGACCTTCATCAGACAAGCACACAGAGTTGTTTCCAAATTGGGCCAAGAGCTAGGAAGAATAATAGGTAGACCCTCAACTTAATCAAAGAATGTTTTAAATATCATTTGAGTGGAAATCAGAAGAGGCCTGGAGTGACCCAGGAGAAAAGGGTGCTGACCAGCCAGCCCTCGGGCACACTGGAACAAACGAAGGAAAAGTGTCCTCGTCTTAGGGCGGATGTGGTCCCGCACCATGGGGCAGGACTGAGTAAGCGGATCACAGGCTGGGATGTAGGGCCCTGCCTCTCCTCTGCTGGGCGTCCTGGAGAAGAGAGCAACCTGCACAGCTGTCCTCGTGCCTCAGGGCTCTGGAGGCACTTTTTCAGAGGAGCCGAAAGGCCGGGTTGACTGGAACTTGGAAACAGGCCTGGTGAGCCTGGGGCCAAAAGGTGCTCGGCAAATATCAGCCAGTGTTGGTACGTTACAGTGTTATTCTCTAAGTTCACTGCCGCCAGACCAAGGTCTCCGGAAGCCATCTTCTCTAGTGAGGGGCAGTCACTTCAGGGATGTGATGTGGTCGTGACACACCACTGGTTTCTAGCATGTGGACAGTGGAAGAATGGATGAGCAGGACACTGCCTGTGGAAAGCAGGGCACTCCAGGGGCAGAGCACTGCAAGCCAGAAAAGCAGCTCTTAGGCAAGAAGAGGCAAAACCAGAAGCAGCAAACAAAAGACCGTCTGATGGGGCTAAAAGTGGAAAGTGAACATTAGCGAAAGGTTCTCCCAAAGCTGTGTTTGCAGGGGCTGATTATCTCTATAGAAATGTCTACTTCATTCTCCATTGGAGGACGGCCAGCCAGCCGGAAAGCCAGAGCCTGCTGCGATACTATACCCCTAGACAGGGTCTCGGGAACCACACTGTCTTCCTGGCTTTGATTTCTTCTATTTTGGAATAATCTAAAAGCATTTATTCACCCAAACATACTGTATCAAGGTTCTCTCTCTCCCTGTCTCCCCCTCCCCTTTTTTTCTTTCTTTTTCTTTCTGTCCTGGAGGTTGAACCCAAGGCCTTGTGCATACTAGGCTGGCCCGTGCTCAATCGCTGAGCACTTCCTAGCCCCCTGCCACTACTCTGAGTTTTTGTTTTGAGGGGCCTCACATAGCCTCAAAGTTGATATGTAGCCAAGGTTGACTTGAACTTAGGCTCTTCCCACTTCAGCTCTTAAATGGTTGGATTGTGTGTGTGAGCTACCAAGCTGGTTCATGCAGTGCTTAAGTTACAATGTCACTGCAAAGGCTGGTGTTCTGTGTCTTGTGCTGTGTCGGTGTAGTCTTGTGGTGATGACATGGATGTTGCATCTTCAAGACCAACGTGTAGCCTGAGTCCTTCAAAGGAAGACTAGGCTAGCCCCGATTTAAGAGCACACACTGACTGGACCTGGGAAGTGGCTCAGCTGGAACAGGGCTTGCTGTGCCAGCTTGGGGACCAGAGTTCAGATCCCCAGGACCCATGTAAAAAGCCAAGTGTGGTAGTGGGTACGCCCCAGAGCTGGGTGTAGGGGGCAGACATGAGACAGTACCTGGTGTCTCCTGGCCAACTGAACCAAGGAGCAAAGAGCTCCAAGTTCAACTGAAGATCCGGTTTCAAAAAACACAGTGGACCATAGTAAGGGCAGACACTGGATGTCAGCCTCTGTCTTCCACATGTGCAGGATACACGTTCCCCCTATACAGAGAGAGAGAGAGAGAGAGAGAGAGAGAGAGAGAGAGAGAGAGAGAGAATAACAATTTTGAAAAAATCCCAGATCTAACAGGAAATGCTAACTCAAGCATACACTCTTCCATCAAAAATGACATTTTTGCCCTCTAAGATGGGTATGGATGAGGCTCTTAATCAGGAAGACTATTATGTTGTCAAAGGCATTGCAAGGATGAAGGATGGATTCTCACAGAACTATGACCGTTTTATTGCTTTTCAGCCCCCGGCCTCCAATCCCCCTGTCCCTGTTACTGACAGAAGAAGAAGCAGCAATCATCATCCAGTCCTTCTGGAGAGCCTATCTGGTAAGGGCCACCTGTGAGTGTGACACTGAGCATGATCGGGACTTGTTGTGACATGGTAGGCCAGTGGGAAAACAGATTCATCTGAAATTGAATGCTGTTGCTCACATATAGACCGACCTCAGAGATTGGAGTCTCTGCAAACAGAGGGATTTGAATTTTATTTTTTTTAATCAAAACTTATTTTACAATTATCATAAAAGATACATTTGAGGGTTGAGGCAGTTGTAAAAGCACCTGTCATATGAGCTGAGATCCTGAGTTCATATTCACAGAATCCATATAAAAACTAGGCCTTGTGTCTGTGATCCTAACTGTGGTTGGGGTGGAGGCAGGCAGAGCTCTGAAGCTCATTGGCCACCCAGTATAGCGTAATGGATGAGATTCAGTGGCAGTGAGAAACCTGCTTCAAAAAATAAAGATAGTCATTGAGGAGACCCCTGACTTCAAACTCAGGCCTACTCACACACTCATGTGCGCGCACGCACAAATACCTTCCAACTTTCTAAAGTTGGGTTTGACTGGCCTGTGTTGCCTAAAAATAGTATTGCAGGTCAGACATGGTGGTGCACACCCATAATCCCAGCACTTGAGGCAGAGCCATGAGGACCACAAGTTCAAGCAAGACCACCCTGGACTGTAAAGAGAGATCCTACCTCGAAACAAACAAACAAACAAACAAACAAAAAACCAAAACCCAAACATACAAACAAAAACCGAAAGGTAGTATTTCATGTAAACAGAGAGGAATACACGTTGTTTTCGAAAAGAGCAAGAAAATTCAGTTAAAGCAAACAAACTTCTGAGTCGCTGATGACACAGTCATTATCAGCATCTTGGGGTCAAACTCAATGGACTCGAAACTTTAACACATGGAATGCCGTGGACATGTCACATGGAGAAAATCACCTTTTCGGTTGTAACTGGTTTTTCAAACAATTTTCCTATTTGAGAGGTTGAGATTATTTCAAGATCTCCATGATTACAGTCAGTGTTGTAACAGCTGTGGGCAGCCAGGTTTGCAACTTTTTTTGGTCACTTAACATAGGAGAAATTCTAGAACTAGAATGTGTAGGTCAAAGGTGAGCTTCTAAAGAGTTCCTGATCCGTGCTGTCATGAAGCCCTTCAGCAAAGATACACTTTAAAAAATGAATTGCCAAAGACATATTGGAGTGAGTGCCACATGTCTCTGCTAAATTGTATGCAGCCTCTAAACTATCCGGTGATTGGAAAGCAAAATTAGCAAGCTTCCAGGTGAGTGTACAGTGCCTGTTCCAGGGGACAGTGCCCCCTCCCACAGCTGAGGGGAGGCATCAGTGGCACTGCTCAGATTCAACGTCTTCCTATTTTTAGTCAGCATTAAGTACATCTACGGTGTACCGCATACATCACCGGCACCTCCATCTCCAGAGCTTTTCGTCTTTCTCAGCTGATGCTTTTCACATCAAGCACCAACTCCTCATCCCCTTGTCCCCTCCCAGCCCCCAGCCACCCCCAGCCTGCTCTCCATGTTCATGAATTTCACTATTACAGGAACCTTATTGTGATGGTGAGTCTTCTCTGTGGATGTGATAGGATCTCAAGTAACCTAGGAGACACCTCTTGTACATGTAGGACAGTGTTTCTACAGTTTAGTTGGGGTGGGAAGACCAACCCTGAATGTGCACAGCACCATCCCACGGGCTGGGATCCTGGGCTGAATAAAAAGGAGAGAGCAAATTCATCTGTCTGTTGCCTGACTGTGGATCCAATGTCACCAGCTGCCTCAAGGCCTTGCCACCATAACTTCCATAACATGATGGACTACACCTTTAAACCACAAGCCCAAATAAGCCCTTCCTGTCTGTACTGGCTAGCTTTATTTCAGCTTGACACAAGCTAGGAATATGTGTAAGCAGGACCCTCAGTTGAGGAAACGTCACTATAAGATCCAGCTGGCTTTGTATGATGCTGGAGACCAAAGTTAAGGCTTCATGAATGCTAGGCAAGCATTCTACCCACTAAGTCATGTCCCCCAGCCACACTATCTACTTTTAAAAAACATTCTTTACATTCATTTACTTATTTATTGCAAGTGTGAATGTGTGCGTATGAGTGTGCATGTACACATCTGTGCCACCCCGCATCTGTATGATGGTTAGAGGACAGTGTTTGGGAGTTCATTCTTTTCTTTCACCATGTGGGTTCTGGGAGTGGAACTGAATTCATCAGGCTTGGTGGCGAGTGTTCATAATACATACCAATTATGGAAAAAATAAACAATGTAGATCACTGATTGGTATTTAGCCTCCTAGAATTTTCTTATTTATTTGGGAAACTTTACTTTGTTTTAAAATACTGCACTGGGCCCATGCTCTCCTCTTCCTGACAGATTGGAAATAACTTGCCTTGTCATTAAAGATCCACCCCACGAATGTTGATGGTTCTGTGATATGCACCTATGTTTTATTTCTGTGAATAACTTGAATTATAATCTGTTGACCCATAAGCAGTCCGACATCTATTTTTGTCTGCTTTGTAAGTTACAATTTAAGCAGGATGTCTTTGCTCACACTCGACTGATTCTGTCTGTAAGGTTAATTGCTGGTGGTGGGTGGTGTTCATAGCTTAAGGACTAAGCATCCTTCACCACCACTTCTCATTGCTAAATTACTCCAGAGAGGCCAGAGTCTCACCATGAGACATGCCCAGGTGCTCACTAGCAGTGTATTCCCCCAAGTTTTGATGGCTCAGTGGAGGGAGGAAGGCAGAGATAGGGAGGGAGCCTGAAGCGTGCCTGGGGTCAGTGGAGTTCTAAGGACATCATGCTGAAGAAAACAGGAAGAGTAGACCCTTGCTCCGTGTGTAGGTTGTGCATTGTTCAGCTCTCAAAGGTTGTCATTCAGGCCCACAGATTGCCCACCTCTGAAGCTTTGAGAAGCTTGGGCATTGGGGTTGAGTGGCTGTTTGTTCTACCATTCTTTACTTACCCCACTGGCCTTGGCAGCTCCTATCTCTAGGCTTATGGCCCTCCCTTCCCTCAATAGCTGGAGGCCAGCTGAGGTGGGGAGAGGCGTCTATGTGTGATCTAGAAATGACCCTTTCGTCCAGAGTCTGTGGATTTTCTTCCTGAAGCTGTGTAGAATTTAGATTTAGTAAGGTGTATGCACAGATAATACTCAATGATGGAGTCATCATGAAATAAATAATTAGTCAATACAGTAATATTCAGACACCAAAAGTAGTAAACACAGAGCATGTCTAGTCCAGTACCACAAATAATAATTCAAAATAATACTACAGATAGGGGCTGGACAGATGGCTCAGTGGTTAAGAGCACTTGCTATCTTGCAGAGGGCCTGAGTTCAGTTTCCAGTGTCCACGTCAGGCCTCTCACAGCGGCCTATAACTCAGCTCCAGGGAATCCAACACCCTTTCCTGGCCTCCAAGGGCACCCACATGCACAGGAATCCATACACACACAAACACACACACACACACACACACACACACACACATAAATAAAAAATAAAATTAATATATATTAATGTATGTAATATTATATATATATAAATATATGCATATATATTTATATATATAAAGAATACCAGGCCTCAAGTCCTGTGAACATTTTGATCTCAGACATGTTCCCTCTGGCTGCCTAAAAGATAGGGCATTCTGAGGACTTTAAGTCACAGGCAATGGGTGTTCGAGCCATTTCCACTTGGTTTATTTAACCTGTCCCCACCCCAAACCAGGCCTTTCTATTTGGAAAAGATCCACCCTAGCCTGGCAGGTAGGGATCTGATGCTGACTACATCAAGGGTGTCGAGGTTGTAGGCTGAGCAGCGATGGAGACACAGCTGAGAATGCCAGGGAGAGCATTGCCACTTCCTCCCCATCACCCATGGAAAGTGCAGCCCCATAGGAACAGCAGGAAGAGCAAGTTGGCTCTGAGTAAGGCAGCTGGCTGGGCTGCTAGACCTGACAGCTTTTCCTTCTTCCAAAACTCACTGGAGCCTCTGAAGGTTAAATGGGAAGAAGGTCAGTCCACAGGAGGAATGTGGTCCTGCTGGGCATAGAGCATTGTGCTCTTGTGGTTCCAGTTTCCTTAAGAAGGAGACTTTTAAACAATCTGTGTGGGCTCCTTGCATTCCTCTGTGATGTCAGGCAGGCTCCTGTCTCAGGGCCTTTGTGCTTGTTGATTCTTTCCACCTGCCACTCACCAGTCATTGCTCTCTCTCTCCTCACAGAGGCCCTTCTCCAGGGTCTTCCTGGCCCCCTCTCCTAAGGCAGAACGCTCTCATCACACCCACTCTGCTTGCTTTCTTGTCGTTTCTTGTCACCTGTTTAACATGGTAGTCAACAGGCATCTGTTTGACTCTTTGACTGTTGGGCTCATTTGCCGCTGACTCCAGCCCGGCACTGTTGACATTGTGCACTCTTAGAATTTTATAAATGAGTAACTGAATCCTTAAATCATCTTCAAGAATGAATAACAAACGAGTTTGTTCCATTTTATGAGCCCTCCTCTGTGATTTACACAGGCACTTAAACATGAGCTCCTGGGGGG
>CABHPQ010173959.1:36473-84502 GCA_902168405.1 Peromyscus aztecus | reverse complement strand
TTTATATTTTTAATCATCAAAACTATTTAAACTAGCATTATTATTATCATCATCATCATCATCATCATCATCATCATCATCAATTAGACAGTACAGCTTAGGAAGAAATCATCTTCGTAATAATCCCCAGGTAAAAGTACCCAGTAGAAGGGGATGTTTTCATGAAATAAACACACTACATTACAGGGAGTGGGGAATCTTTCCACACCCATTCAACCATGCCAGATATCAGAGAAAGATGGCCACAGCAAACATGTAAAGGCACAGTAGAAGCAAAAGACATTCTGGGGGGTCTGTGATCTTGAGGTCTCACCTATCCAAGATTCACCCATCAGGGAGTTGCCTCCTGGTGGGCTGACACCTTGAACTTCAATTGCCACCTGCTGCTCCTCTGACAGGGCCACCAGCATCCCAGAGAAGGAATTCTCACAACAATCTCAATTCCCCCACACCTATGTGCATGCACATTCATACATGTGAATATAAACACGTACATACTGTGCCACACATGTGGAAGTCAGAGGACAACCTTGGATATGGGTGTGAGGCCTTACCTTTTTCTATTTGTTTTTTCTATCTGTTTGTTATTCTTTTGCTGCTACTATGTACACCAGGCTAAATGACCCTCAAGCTTCCAGGGATTCTTCTATCTCCATATCATCTCACTGTTGGAATGCCTGAATTCACGTGGATTCTGGGGATCCAAACTCATGTCTCCATGCTTGTGCACAACCTGTCTCTCCTGTTTGTGTCATTTTGTCTCAATGAAAGAAAATCTCTGAGGTCCACAGAGTAGAGATCTTTGTCCTTTGTCCGTGGCTAATACTAAACAAAGTATGGAGACACTGTGGATGCAAATGACTGCACTGAGTTTCTGGGAGACCTTGACGGTATGACATAGTCTGACTACAGCACAAAACGGCTGAGAGAAAGGGGGCCATGCACCCTTGGTTACACAGCTGTCAGCTGGAATCTGCTGCTGTGGGGACTTGTGGGCACCCTTCTTTGGATTCCCAGCTTCTCTCTGGCTCTATCTTCAGTGAGTCACTAGTATTTCTCTCTAGGAGCACCTCTCATTGGCTCTGAGCACTACTGGGATTTGCTGGAACTTAAGATGTGGTACTTACAGGAAACATGTCTGCTGCTCAATGGACTTTTCCTTTTACTCCGTTCTCTTCTCACTAACTCTCTTGGATTGCCCAAAGAACCCCACACTATTCTCTTCCCCTATTTTACCTCCACTCTCCCTTACATACACCCCTTACATGTGTGTGTTAACAGTGCCACCAATTATTTTAGTTTCATTTTTGTTGGTGTGATAAAAATACCCTAACAAAAGCAACTCTAAAGGAAAAGTAGATTATTTTGCTCACGTTTCATGGCCACAGCCCATCATTTCAGGGAAGTCAAGGCAGGAACTTGAAGCAGTTAGTCTGATTCACAGTCAACCAATGACCAAGAGGGAATTGATACATGCATGCTTATAGTCTGCCCATTTTCTCCTCTTGTGTAGTCCAGGATGCAAGCCTGGGCAATGGTGTCACTCACTTTCAGGCAGGGTCTTCCCACATCAGTTAATGTGATAGAGACAGACTTCCACAGCCACGCCCACAGGCCAATCTGACCTAGAGAGCCCCACTGAGACTCCTTCCAAATGGCTCTAGATTACATTGACAATCAAAGGTAGCCATAACACAAGCCACCAACTATACATGAGGATCTCTGTTACAGAGAGCATTATGTCCTTTTGGTTTAGCAGATACGGACTCAAAGGACATTAAGCACTCACAACTACACTTGGGTACCACTTCTTGGCAGTTTTCCTTTTTAATTTTTATCATATAAATCTATTTGTCGCCTGTAGCCACATACATTTATTCAATGTCATGTGCGATGCTGAGATCTTTGCATCAATTCCTTAATTTTATTTCCACAGCAACAAACTAAAGATTTGTTATCACAATTTCCATACTGCAAGCAAGAAAACAGTTTGAGAAAGATTAAAGAATGCTGTTTGATGTCACACGATGAATAAAGGCAATGCTAAGGTTCAAGTGGATGTCCACTTCCGATTATGAGCACCCTTGGCCTTGGCTCTCATATTTTGTGCTTACCCTCTAGACGATCTCCGTAAGAGCTGGGTCTGGGTCTTGCACTTCTCAGAGTCTTAGGGCCATTGCCTTCCATTATATTACCGAAGCAGAAACTGTTGAACTGCTGGGCTGTTGAAGATATTTTTAACTGAACACTGGGAAATCCCCAGAATCCTTAGACTGCTGTTCATACCCTTTCACTGGCCTCTGACAAATGCAAACAGAGAGCCTAAGCCTGTGGCAAGAGACTTTATCCTGGGGATGCTGCCTTGTGCAGCAAGGGTGTGTCACATTGGTAGGTTATAAGGGTACACAGTTAGACCCGTGTGTAGGTGTTCAACTCTGATGAAGGGTGCACTTCATAAGAAGACCAGTGTCTTGTATCAGGAAAGCCCAGGCTTGAGGATGCTCTACCCACCAATGGCTACTTGACAAAGGCCAAGCTTTTCAACCTTTGTGATGTCATATTCCTAAAAGACCACTAGGAAAACCTATTGCTCTGTAATAAGTCAAAGACTCCTAGAGTGGTTCTTAGCAGTTTCTGGAGGGGAAATGAAGGTGGTGGTGGTGGGGTGGATTCAGGGTGGGAGAGGAGCTGATTTGGAACAGCAGTTGAAGACAGAGTGTTTTACTCGACGGATAAAAGGAAGGGACTGATGAGAGCCCAGATGACAAAGCTGTGATATAATCTACTTCAGATGACTCAGAGTACCGTCTTCCTAGAGTCAGTATGTCTTGAAACATGTATCAGTTTTCAAGCCTCCACTGGTCCAAGCTGCTTAACAAAGAATAAGGTAGGCTGTCCAGTGTGGTTGAAATAAGAAACACAGACAGATAGTCTTTTCTTTCTTCCTCTCTGAAATGGGCCTCTGCACAAGAGACTCTTCCTGCAGTCAGCCTGTGGCTGGGAGCCTGACCGATAAAATGTCTGGAGGAATTTGTCTATGTAAGTCCAAGTAGTTCGCTGAACAGTGTACTGGATACACTGAGTGAGCAGCTAGACTAGAAAGTGTCTTGCAGATACAGTCCCAGCACTCAGGAGGCAGAGGCAGGTGGATCTCTGAGTTCAAGACCAGCCTGGTCTACAGATCAAGTTCCATGACAGCCAGAGCCACACAGAGAAATCTCACCTCAAAAAAAAACCCAAAACCCCAAAACCAAAAGAAAAAAATTAAAATTATATCTTTTATACAAACTATACTGAATTACATTTTTTTCCAAAAGATAGTGAAATCATCTAAATTTAAAAAAAAACTTGGTTCAAGCAAGGTAAGGGGGTCTGCATGAGTAATCACATAAAAAAAAACCCCACAATTAAGGTGCTTACTTTAATATCATAATAAGACAATATCATCTTTTTTATATTACTAAAATCAAGATTAGCATCACTTTTTATCATTTATCAATACATTAAACAATATTCTAACCATCTTTTAAATTTAACAAGATTGAAGATATATAAAGCACAACCCCTTCCCTTTGGCTGGAGATCTCTTCTTCCATCCAGTCACTCCTCTGCCCATCTTCACTTCCCAGAACCTTATTGTGCAAAGGTCACAACTCATTAGTGGTAGTTGTTTATTTGATTATTGATTTAGAGAAAATCTGTATAATGGGCCAGATTTATAAATGGATTTAAGATTTTATCAGGCAAATCAAGTGTTATGATCACAGTGCCACTTATTGGGAATGTTTCAGATAATATTAACTTTATATTTGGAATTTTTCTCCTGTTCAGACAGTGCTATCCAGGGAGGGGAGGTGCTAGGCAGTAGGGAGGTGCATTTAGCACTGTGAAGGGGTTCTTTCATTCTTTTTGTGGCACAGTTTTGAATGTAGACATTTTGCATTTTGCTTAGTCTAATTATCTGTTTTGATTTTTGTTGTTGCTGATATTGCCCTAGGAAACCTAATCCACAGTGACAGAGACTTCTTCTTACAGTTTCTCCTAAGACTTGATGGGTTTTGCTCCTGAGTCTGGGTTATTTTGACTTAGATTTTATTTATGGAAAGAGATAAGGGCACAAACTGATATTAAAATTGTCTAGGGGTGGGGACGGATCCCAATATCTTGTGCACCTGCATAAGAAGTCCCTACTGAGCTGCACTTCTGGCTCCCAGATTTATCTTTTGACATATTACAATCCTGAGTCTGTTTTTGGAAATGACTGTTGTGTTTTATCTTTTAAAAAACATTTTAAAATTTAATTAGTAAGAGGGAAGAGGGTGTGCACCTGCAAAAAGGCTCGTGTGGAGGTCAGAGGCATGTGATAGGAATCAGTTTTCTCCTTCCTCCTTTTTATGAGTTACAGAAATAAAACTTGGCCATTAAGTTTGAATTTTCCTCTGAGCCATCTTACCTACCCCTTGGTAACATTTTTTTTTGCAATTTTTTGTATATGTATGCAATGTATCTTGATCATATGCATGCCCACCTCTCCCACCATCTCTCTTGGGTCCCCTCCCAACACATCTCCCTTCAAACTTCATGTCCTCTCTTTTTAAAGTTTTTTTAAATAGATCCTACTGAGTTCAATTAGTGCTGCCCATATATGGGGTCATCCTATTGGGGCCTGGACAACCTACCAGAGGCCACCTTCCAAAGGAACATGGTTCTTTCTCCTTCAGCAGCCACCCATTGATAGTAGCATCTCAGTTAGGCATGGGGCCTAGGGAGTATCTTCCCATTAGCTGCTAGAATTTTAATTGGCTTGATTTTGTACAGGTCTTATGCAGGTCACCACAGCTGCTCTGTGTTTCTGGGTGCAACTGTTATGTCTTGTCTACAGGGCAGCATTTCACAGCGCTCCTCTTCATCCTTGGGGACTTACCATTTTTTCTACCCCTTCTTCAGTGATGTTCCCTGAGCCTTGCTTGTGGTGATGGTGATGATGGTGGTGGTGATACAGATGTCCCGAGTACGGATGAACAATCACAGTTACTTATCAGCACTTTGAACAGTAGTGAGTAGGTGTATTATCCACTACTCACTGCAATACAAAGCTTCTTTGACCAAAGTTGAGAGCAATTATTTTCTGTTGAGGATTTTGAATCTTGTGTGTGGTGTGTGGTGTGTGGTGTGTGTGTGTGGTGTGTGTGTGTGTGTGTGTGTGTGTGTGTGTGTGTTTGCTTTTCATCTACAGTTCCTGCCTCATAATTCCCAGTGACTAGAACAATGCTAACAATCTTTTCTTAAAAGTGCTTTGCCTTTTACCCTCGGTTCTTGCAGCAGCTTCTGAGTCACTCCAGAGCAGCACAGGTGAGAGGCCATCTTGTTAGAATGCCGGGGCCTCTCAGAAGCAGATCTCAGAAAGCAGCATCTTTCCCCTCTGAGGTCCTTTTGCCCTCTCCACCTGCTCATTTTTCTTTCCAAAGCAAGCCACAGAAACTCACATTATTTTCCCAGGTGCAGTCATAGAAACTAAAAATAGTCTCCAATCTTCCTTGTTTGTCTGTCTGGAGCTGGCCGTGAAGAAATTCTCTTACCTATCTAGTCTAAAAGTAGAGGAAAAGACCCCAGTTTCATAAAAGTTTTTGCCCTGTTCCCGTGAGGAAGGAATGGGGCACAAAGAGCTAGTGTTAACCTGACCTCACAGGTCTCATGGCTTTCTTCAGTCTGTTAACCTTGATTCACAGCCATTTTGTCCAGTTCCCTTTTTACTTAAATCAGGATAAGGAAATCAACTTGAGGCTCTTGGGGTCACTGAGTGCATGGAACATTATAAGAAGGTAAACATGAATTCACCCATATCCAGAGAGGGTGTTGGATCCCTAACTCCATGGGAACACAAACTTCTCCACTTGGACCCTTTCAGAGCTTGCACGCTTTATGCAGGGGAGTTGGGCAGGGAGAGGGGCATTGATGTTAACGAATGAAAGAAACCAATGCTTGGAAAAGACTGGAAACTACATGTAATGTCAAGAGCCTGTGCAAGAAAAGCCCATGGTTTTCAAATTTCAGAAAAGTCTACAGCTATGTAAATGACCAACAAGGGACTTAAACTCTCTTGGCTCAGGGTATTTGAGTTCTGGGCTTTCCCAGGCTCTCTGGCCCACTTCTCTCTGGGGCATCTCTATTCTTAGAACCCTGTTCTATCTCGTAGTAAACTGTCTGTATTTCTAAAGGTCAGGGCCCAGAGGCAGAGGTGAAGAACAAAATTCCCCACAATGCCGTTGAGTGGAGATGCCTTGAGAAGCTTCCACAGGGAAGTCCATAGAGAAGCTTCCACAGGGATGTCCATAGAGAAGCTTCCACAGGAAGAACCATTGATATTGGGAAATCAGGGCCCTAAGGGGCAGATAAGTTGCAAATCTCAACAGTGCCCATAGAAGGTTAATAGAGAAGAGAAGAGAGGAGGAAAGGTCCCCGTTGTTTGAATTAAGTCAGAATAGAGGGCAGCCTTGTGGTAGCAGGCAGCAGCATGGTTGCCCTGGGAGCTTTGCGGGGGGAAAAGGAGCTCAAAGCACGAGAAAAAGCATACTTAGCGCCTTGCCAGCCTCCCAAGAAAGATATAAAAGGGGGGGGGGGTGGGGAGAGACAAATAGCTATGTTTTTCTGAGTCAGAACTGAGAAGAGGTCAGACCCACTAGAACCTCATGGAGTCCTGTAGGGACTGTGCTAGGAGTCCCTGAATCCCGAGAAGAAAAATACATTATCTTTTTAAAGGGATAATTGTTTACCTATTTCTTTAGCATGGCTTATGGTATGCCTGCCTTCCTAGCTGTGGTTCCACCTTCCGGAGGGATGGTCCCTTGGCCAGGTAACTGACCAGCCTAACTGAATTAGTTCTTTTATGCTTTGGGTAGCTTGGAATATTAGGTCTCCACCCAGGCCAGAGAAGTAGCTTACCATAATGGACTCCCACAGGGCCGTGACCAAGGCTGCTCTCTGAAGAGTTAACTCTAAATTATTTAGGAAGCAGGTCAGAGACCAGAGCACCCAGACATTTCTGGCCTCCAGTGAGGACAAGACCGAGGGCTTTTCTGGAGCTGCTGCTTCTGGGGTACCTGCCCTGACTGTGTACAGTTTCTCCTCCTCTCCGCCTGTTCCCATCATTACAACTCGGAGTCCCAGGGGTGGTCTGCAATCAGGCTCAAGGAAGAGACTCTCCACCTGGACAGTGATGTGTGGTTTTCGGTTACTGTTGTTGGGAATAGGCTGGTGTTTCCAGGCTCTTGACCTTTTATTCAAGGATCTGAAATGAAGGCTCACAGGGGCTTGCAAAGCAGCAAAGGGATTTTATTCATAGCAAAGAGACAGAATGTTCAGATACAGTGTCAAGAGTGATGGTGGATGTGGAGGGTTGGATGAGAGTGCTCCCCATTGGTTCAGATTATTTAAACTCTTGGTCCCTGGTTGGCAGTACTGTTGGGGAGGTTTAGGAGGGATGGCCTTGATGGAGGAAGTGTGTCACTGGGGATGGAGGGGGGATGTGGGGAGTTGAACCTTGTACAACTTCCGGTTCTCTCTGTCTGCTTCACACTTGCATTTGAGGATGTACACCCTCAACTCCTGTTCCTGCTGCTGTGCCTGGTACTTGCTACCATGCTTCCCTGCAATGATGGAATCCAACTGCTGTGGAACCATAAGCTAAAATGAACCCTTCCTTTCTAAGTGGCCTAGGTCATAGAGTTTACCACAGCAACAGGAAAGTAACAAATACAGCAGGCCACATGAGTGAGGGTACCAGAGGGCTCTAGTTATAGTTGGGGCTTCCTTTTATGGAGTTAAAGGTAACTTTCTCACTGAGGATGAAGTTTGGGTGGGCCTCTATTTTCATTGACACTTTTAAAGTTATGTATCATTTTCTCCACCGTGCACATCCATAACGCACCTGATTTTAATCATGTGCATGCTCCATCATGCTTAGGTCTAAGGATGCTAAGTAGGGAATTGTCCCAGTTCATGTCTGTTTCTGTGACAAGGCAGTGGCCACACTAATTTGAAAGGAGAAAAGAGCTTATTTCATCTTACTCTTCCATGTCACAGTTTATCACTGAGGAAAGTTGGGGTCCATTTCTCAGTGAACACAACAGACCACGGCAATTTACCAATAGAGTGTGCATTATACCTAACAAGTATTTTCTAGGAAGAAAAAAAAAAAGATTCCTCAGGAAAGAGTTTTTACCTCTCATAGTCTCAAAGGAAGAGAATGAGCCTGCCAGACAAACAGACCTTTTCATCTCACTTTTTGATTTTAGTTTTGAGATGGGGTCTCGCTGTGTATCCTAGGCTGGCCTGGAACCTGCAATCCCTCTGCCTCAGTGTTCCCAGTGCCTAGGTGACAGTCACTACCAGCATGCTTGGCATAGAATGGAGACCATCTAGTGGGAGTCAGGAAGCGTGCGTGATGACCTCCTGTCTGCCTATTGGCCAGTGCTGAAAGCGAGAAGATGGGGGACTGCTGTGTGTGTTCTCTGTGTTCTCCTCAGACACCATCTTGCCTACAGAAGCATTGACTGTGAAGGGTAAATCTTAGGACCTTCTCTCATGAGGCTCTTCTCTGAAGCAAGAACTCCAGGCAGAGCGCTGTGGGCATTGGCCTTTTTTTCTTTTTCCTTCAGAGACAGAAAGTAGCACTGGGCTGAGAATGTGGAGGTGAAAAGAGGGAATCCCTTCATGCCATTCACCACAGCCTTCCACACTGCTGCCAGACATTCTTGTAGCTGATGGGGATTCCTGTCAGATGTTGTCCCGCAGATATAATCAATGCTACCCTTTCTCTAACTCCCATTCCCTCAGCAGGCTCTGCAGGAAATTTGCAGTTCAACAAGAGGACTCCGTAACATGCCTGTCATCACAGTTAATGGAAATGGCGTAGTTCAATCTTTACCCTCTATGTGGAAACCGGCATCCCTGGTGCTATGACAGCGTTCCTCCTCATTACCTCTTAAAGAGCACTGTGCAACGCCCAAGGAGATGTGTCTGCGGGTGGAGGCTAGGCACGTGTCTCATCAAATCCAAATCGTGTGTTCACTTTGCCCTGCCACAGGCTTGCATCAGACTTAGTAATTTGAAACTATTTGGGGGCAGACGGGGTACAAGAAGGAACCACTGTGTTAGATGATACAATTGCTGACAGCAAAGACCTCCTCCGCATCCCATTTCCTCTTTCAAACAGAGAGGAAGTGGGTGTTTCTTTCTGGAAAGGTGGTTTTCTGGGTTAGTGCCCCTCCTTTGGGGACAGTAATGGCACAGCACATTCCTTTTAAAAGCTCCTTGAGTGCTTCATCCTGCCTAATGACTCATAGAAAGAGAGAGTCCCACATGGGGTGTGGAGAGGGCACCAATCACAGATGTGTGACAGGACTACAGCCCCCGAGTTGGGACAGATCCTTAAAAATGTGTCCTCTTTGAGAAAAGGCTAATGGCCTCATTTCTTTGGGCTACAGAATGGGAATCCTTCCTCCAGAGGCCGACACTGTGAATGTCAGCGTTCTGATGAACGGTCCCTTTCAGCAATAACTCTGCCTCCCTGTCATGCGGGAGGAGAAAAAGACCCTTTTGCAAGCTCAGACTGTAACTTGATGGGGTCTCCTCTCCCTGGGAGCCTCCTCTGGCCTGGCCCTGCTGCAGAGTGCTGGGATTTCTCTGTCACAGGACCCAGGATGCCGGAAACAGAACAGGAACTCAATGAGTCTGACCTGGCAGGAGGCTCTTTGCACATTGGAGTGCTGTCTGACACCCCACGGGTCATGTTCAGTGGACTCTTCCCAAGCTCCAAGCGAGAGAGGCAGAGAGACAGAGAGATAGAGATAGAGATAGAGATAGAGAGAGAGAGAGAGAGAGAGAGAGAGAGAGAGAGAGAGAGAAACTGATATAAAAAAGCAGACTTGAAAACTGAGGATATTTCTCTGGCTTAGCAAGCTCTACCAGAGGAATTGAAATATATCTTGCTTCTAAAAAACCTTGTGAGAAAATGTTCATGCCAGCAGTCCTCTTTTATGTCTTTTCCTTTTTTATGGTTCAAGAGACGACTGAGAAGAATACATATTTAGACCAGGCAAAATTATAGCATGACCTAGGGAGTCTCAATATGGGGATCAGGTTGACAACATTTAGACGAGAGTGTTGGGGCTTTGGGGAAACAGTTCCCAGCTGCACTCTGGGGGGCTTCATGTGTATTCCCACTCCTAAAAAAGTAGGTAAGATCACAGTCCATCTCTTGCCCACACTTCTCTGTGAAGAGTAGAAGCTTCCCTGAGCCACTGTGGAGTTGGTCTGAACCTTGGATGCTGTGGAAGCTAAGTGGTCCCAGCACACCATCAGTGTGTCTGGCTTCTCCACATCTGTGCCATTAGTATTCTATAACTCACAGGCAGAGCTACTTGAGACACTCCAGGGTGAGGTACTGAAAATGAGCATCATATGTTTCAGTGGCACCAGACCCAATAAAGGAATAATTACCATGCCACCTGCCTTCGTAGCACACAGCAGAAAGCATCAGAAAGCAGGGGGAACAGTGACTCATCTGCTGCAAAGGCATCAGGAGTCAAGACTTGGGAAACTCTATTTTTGGGTTTGCTATCAGAATCCTGACTCTGTCCTTCAATTTAGAATATGCTATGGTGGTTCCCCAAGTGCACACAAGTGTGTTTATTTAAACAAAATTATTTTTAGGGTCTGGAGATGTGGCTAAGTTGGCAGAGTACCTGCCTGACATGCACAAGGCCTTGGGTTAGAACCCCCAGCACCCTATAACTTAATCATGGTGTCCTTATAATCTTAGCACTTGGGAGGTGGAGGCAGGCCATTCTATGGTAATATAGTGAGTTCCAGGGAAGCTTGGGATAAACAAGACCTTGTATCTGAATAAGTAAGTATTTCACTTTATAATGGTTTCAGTATTCTACAACATTTACAAAATTCCCTTCTACCCAATACTTATCTGACTCATTAGGAACATTTTACATTAATATGGGACATTTGCCATAGTTAATGAGCAAATATTGATATACTGCTATAAAATAAGGTCAGTGTTGTTCACATCTCTTTGGGTCTTATCTAATGGTCTTGTCATCTTCCAGTATCTCATTTAGGTCACAAGATTAATTTGATACACCTCTTCTTTGCTCTTTCCAGACTATGATGTTTTCTCGATGACCTTGGCAGTTTTGTGATCTATTGGTCAAGTGTTGTCTAGAGTGTCCTTTAACTGAGATTGGTATGATTTTGTTTTTTCCTATGATTCAACTGGGCTATGGATATGGATGAGGAAAACCACAAAAAGCAGATCCCCTCACATCACATTAAAGGTCAATGGTGCTGTCTAGCTCTTCATGGTAGATACTTAGTTTTCACTCTTGATGAGACAGTGCTTGTCCAGCATCCCTCCTGTTGGGTTGATCTGACCTCTACCCTTTCCCTATTGTTGCTCTTGAGAATAAAGTCACCACTGATGGCCCACACTTCAAGCTTCTTCACATTTTGTTCCCTGTGCAGTAGGACAGTTTCTTGCCTTTCCTGGGCACATCTTTAATTTCTCCAACACCTCATCATCTCAGCAATAGGACTGGGATGTTCCTCAGCTTAGTTTCTTTAAATTCAGTAAGCTACTTTCTGCAGAAAGATTAGACCAGCACCTGCCACCTGGTACCCAGGATGGCAATATGATGAAATGATGATTAGGATTCTGGAATCTAACGCTGGGTGTGTGGGTAAAACTGGCAAGTCAGGACAGGCTTGGAGTGTTCTTCCACTCTGAGGTCTGGCAGGGGCTGCAGAATTTGCATTGCTGAGAAGAAGTTCTTCTGGATGATCCTAAAACTGCCAGTTCTGGGGCTACACCTTGAGGACTGGGACCTAGCCACAGAGGAAGTCACACTGTTGGTGACTCATGCTATGTAATGGGCTCTTCTGAATGGTGATGTTCAAAAGACTTACTGCCATTTCTTTATTGTTCTTATTCATTAGACATGATTTTATTTATTGATTTTAAAGCTTTATTTATATACATTGTGTGTGTGTGTGTGTGTGTGTGTGTGTGTGTGTGTGTGTGAATGTAAATGTGTGCACATGCACTAACACTACAATGCACACTGAAAGTCAGGGGATAGCTTGAGGGAGTCAATTCGCTCCTTTTATCATGTGGGACCTGGAGATTACATTCAGGTCATCAAGGTTGGCAGCGGTGCCTTTAAACATGGAGCCATCTTGCCAACCCTAGACATACAATTTTTATCTCTAGGTCTTTTTAAAATCTCTTAAGCACATGCCTGTTACACTTTAAAGTCATCAACCTTTAAAGTGAATATTGAACTGAGTTAAAATATCATCCCTTCAGGGATTCGGAGCATCACAGAATAGGGGGGTTAAAGAGGATGGGTGGAGAGGTGTTGAGCACTGTCTCCCAGGCCTGACATGACCATTGCACTCATGAGCTCACCACAGCCATGATTTCCTGCATGAGACCTGTGCAAGATCAGGCCTGTCCAGACTCCATCATGGAGGAGAGGGGTGCTCATGAGGCTCTGTCATCTTAGAGAGTTACAGGCTGGGGAGACGGAGACAGTTTCTTCAATAGTGTAGCTACTGGTAAGGGTGTCATGCTTCTGTAACTGACCCCTCACCCTGCTTTCACATAAGCAACCCTAATTAAATGTATTGGATCACACACATACACACACACACACACACACACACACACACACACACACACACACACGCACACATACACTTGCACACATGCAAATGCAAGCACAGACATACAGCTGTGCACATGCACACACATGCACTCACACACACAGATGTGAAAATAAGACTAGTCAGAAGAAGAAGTGGGTAAGTAAGAGGGAAAGAGAAGGTAATGGTGGGGGTGAACACTATATATGTAGTTGGCAAAATGTCAAACACAAAACAACCAAGTTAAAACACATTCTAGTGTATGGTTGCTCAGCAAGGTGACTTGCTGGTAACAATGCTGCTAATAAAGCTTTTCATGCTTCCAACTGCACACAGGAGAATTTCAATGTTCTCATCATAAAAATGTATATGAGATGACAGAGATGTCAACTATCCCAGTCTGACCATCCCATAAGGTACACGTGTCCTGAAGAAACACATTTCACCCAATAAATATACGCAATTACTATATGTCAATTGGAAAATAAGTGTGGGTTGGAAGGGTCAGGAAATTCAGCCCTGCAGTTTCTAGAAAACTGGAGGATTATTGAGGAATACTCCAGGGAGAAGAGTTTGTGAGAAATCTCACGTAAGCACAGTGTTTCCCACTGTTCTGTTGCTGTTAAGGGAGAATTGACTTCCATATGGCGTGAGACTCCCAGCAGTGGCCCTTGTCACAGTTTCTTGTTGCACCAGCTCCAACTTTGTGTAACTCAGGGTATGAGCATAAACAGCTGCACTGGCCTTGGAACCAAGTGGGAGAAGGGATGCAGGCCCTTCTTATGATCCCAACCTATTCTTATGAGGCTAGAATCATTGTTGAAGGAACCATAGGCGAGTGAACAAGTAATCTGATTTTTTTTTATCATTTTAATCTCATGTTTTAATCTCATGTATAAAATGCTGTAGGGATAGCTGAGGAAGCAAAGTGCTTGCCTTGCAAGCATGAGGCCCTGAGTTCCACTCCCCAGCACTCACATTAGAAAAAGAAACACTGGACGTGACAGCATGTGTTTGCAATCCCAGCGCTGGGTAGCTGGAGCCTGAAGGATCCCTGGGCCATGCCGGCAGTCAGCCTAGCCTCCTTGGTGAGCTCCAGGTCAATGAGAGACCCTGGCTCTACAGATGGTGGATGCTGCCTGACGAACAACAGCTGAGGTTGTCCTCTGGCCTGCACATGCACGTGCACATATATGCATATGGACCCTCACATGCGCACACACACACACACACACACACACACACACACACACACCTGAACACGGTAAACTAGGTAGACTTGTCTGCTTATACAATTGCGACTGCACTTGGCACATTGTAGAGACAGTAGATGATGGGAGTAAATGATGGGTGGGATTATAGCCGTTCTTCATGGCTCCAGAATACAGATTTAGGCTGAGACTCCACTTTGTAAAACATGGGACATGTCAGGATGATCTTGTGTTTGTTTCTTCTCTTGCTGCTTTCTTTGTTCTCTCTCTCTCTCTCTCTCTCTCTCTCTCTCTCTCTCTCTCTCCCCCCTTCACGTGAGCATGCTTCTTGTGGGCAAACTTTCAGAGTCACTTCTCAGCAGTGCTTTCCGGAGTGTGCTTATGTCTTTCCCCTCCTGCCTTCCCTCCTTCTCAGACCCCATTACGAGAGTGAGCCGCTCCAACGCCTCTTGAAGCCTCTCTCAAGAAGCAAGGCTGGCAGCGTCCTGCAGCCTCATTGGTATGCCATTCCATATGGAGCTCTGGGCACTCTAAATGACACGTGAATTATGTATGCTGGGGCTGGCATCGAGTGCAGCATGCCCGGAGCAGCATGCATTTGGAAGGGGAGTCATTTTGATTTTGTGATGTATTACAGAGCTGAACACTTAACAGGAGCTGAGACCTGGCCCGCGTGCTGGTTCTGCGAACACAGTGGGGTAGGCACACTGTGACTGCAGCCTGCTGCTCAGCATTTGAGGTCATGGCACTCAAGTCCTCTGCCCCGGTGAGAAGGATGCTTTCCTGCTGTCCTTCCCTCTACCGCCCATCATGAGGACTTAGCCTTTCTTTTTTATCCTTCGATGTGCTGATTATTCCAGTTTTGAGTTGAATGTTAACTAGGTAAGGTTAGTCTCACCTTCTGAACCTCAGGGAAACCAGGTTATGCCAACTTTCTTCTGGGCTCCCGAAGGCACAAGAATATGGGTCCTGTAGTCCTTCAGCGATGATGCCAAACTACTGTGCTGTGTGTCTGCGTGTGTGCGTGTTCATGACTGCTGGCATATGTGCCACAGCACACATGTGTTGCCCAGTGGACAACAGGAGGCACCATCCCTCCCCTTCCTGTTCATTTGAGACAGGGTCTCTTGATAGGGGCTATGTATGCCAGGCTCCCTGGGCCACAGGCTTCTGAGGATTCTCCAGACTCCACCTCTGGCCTCATCATAGCAACCCCAGGGTTGCAGACACGTGCTATTGAGTCCAAATTTACTCACAGCAAGCATCTTGTACACTAAGCCATCCCCTCAATCCCTTTCCTTCTTTGTTTTCAGAGCGCCTTCCTATTCCACATGTTTCTTACACCAGCCAGAGAATATCTCTAGCCCCGAGAACCCACTTCACCCTTTTAGTGACATTCTCACAAACACACTTGCCTGGTTTCCCAACTACAGCTGAGCCTTTAAGGAAACTTGGCCATAAGGAGTGTCCCCGGCTAAGGTCAGAGGACACAGGGCCATCTGATGGACTTTGCCAAGGAGCTTACCTGCATCCCTGTTATGAGAACTTTTCCCCTGGGGGCACAGGACTAGGCAAAATTTATACCCTCCTAATAAGATCCCAATGACAAACCAAAGTTCAACTCCACCAAAGTTCAACCTAGGGAACCAGTGAATGTATTGAGCTTTCTTAGAGAGTATGGTGGAGAGGTTGCCAACAGGAGCATGGGTGACCTAAAGCTGCCACACTAGACTGTCTTTATGCAGCATGGATGATGACTTCCCCATAACTGTACAGATGAAGCCCCCTTCCCCTCATCTTCCCAGTTTATGCAACCTAGCCCCTCCCTGAGACCTTGAGGTCATGTGAAATTAGGGCATGATTGTCTACAACTGGTTAGGAGGAGTCACCGAATACTCAGGTAAGAGTGTGATGACTGTCTATGCTTCCTTCTGTGAGGTAATGTCAATAGTCAGCAAATCCAGCTGGGATGACCTTCTGCCAACACAGCTGGTTTTATGAAGATGGCTGTTATTTTGCTCACAGGACTGTGCTGCACACCACCACAGCACACAGTGTGGCTCTAAGACTGGTACCCATGCTTCTGCTCCCTGAGGGCTCTGCATTTGAGATCCTGGGCATTTACTCCAACTCCGATGTTTCCCCCTGCCCCGCAATACACTCTGCAACCAAGACATCTATGCCTGAGAAGAACTGGGACTTGTTGCTTCCCAGGTGCTCAGGAAAGCTCCCCTTTGATCTACAGCATCGTCTAGCTACAGCAGGAGCCCAGTTTTTCAGGATCATGAGAGGAGAGAGGTGCAGGGATTGACAATGGTGTGGGCTTGTGGGACTTGGAGCCTCTGTGTGGGGCTTTAAGTTATTGGCTGTGCAATGCACAGCCTGAACTACCGCTGTCTCAGCTGGAGTCCCTCCCACAAGTTCATCTGACAAGCTGTCAATCTTTCCCTAGGAGACAGGTTCCTCCTCTGACTGTCTCCAGGACTTCAGCCATTTCTTTTCCCAGTAGGAGACTCCTGTGGAAATTCTAATGTCTTGGGGTCCACTCTTTCCAAAGTCTGAGAGCCAAAGAGCAGTGCACAAATGTCTCTTGGGAACATAGTCACTCCTGTCAGACCAGTCACTTACACAGGTAGAGCTGCCAGGACCCAGGCTCCTTGGCAGCTGCAGTGATGGGGTGGGGACCAGGCTGCTGGGCTTACCACTGTTTAGTAAACCCTTAGAGCAGTCTCAACCTGCAGGGCCTCACCTTCCCAGATCGCACTACGTACCAAAATAAACAGACCCGCAGAGAGACAACTTTGGGGTGGGGGGTGATTCTCTTCTTGTCACTCAGGTCCCCGCCATTTCCAGGCTTCATCTCTCACCGTCTTTGCTCACACAGGCTCCCACACCAGCATGCTGCAGCGCAGCGGCACCAGCTCCCCTTATGAGTGTGCACAGCCTCTGTCAATCATCCTGCTGGAAGGCGCTGGCTGACATTTTGAGATCAGGTGAGTTTCCAATAACTTCTTGAAAATTTAGGGGACCATCTCAGAGCTTCTCATTGAACACCCACCCGGTTGCCGTTCTCACAGGCCTCTGTCCAGCCAAGTCCTTCCTGATCCCTGGATGGGGCTTGTTTATTACAGCCTGGCCACGCAGTGTCTGACCTGGTGGAAGAAAACTGAGCGTGAGCCAGTGTCACAGATGGGTAGACACTCGGCGGTTGTGTGGCAATTCCCAGCCGGGGAACGCTTTTGAGAAGTGGGTGAGTGTGTTAGGGAGCCTCAGCTGTACTGAGGTCCCGGGGTGAGGAGATTCTTTCCTGCCAACAAGGAGCGCGTGAAGAGCACTAGGTTGCAGACAGCACAAAGGTGACCAGAAGAATGTGCTGCTGCTCGCTTCGGTTCTAGTGGTTGGTGGAGACTGCCCCCCTCTTTCCTCCCTGCAGGCTTCAGCAACTTGTGTATGACAGTGTTTATGAGGAGTGTGTGTATGTGTGTGTGTGCCCGTGGTTTCCAAGAGTGAGGGACACTCTAGAAAAAGGATGACAACCAGATGCATAGGTCTCTCTAGAGGTTAAGCCAGCCTCGGGTAAGCAGTGACCCTATCACCATGAGCTCCTTCAGTTCCCCAGGGTCACCTGCTGCTCTTCAATTTTCCCCTCTAACATCATCACCCCTGGGAAACTTGCTCACCTCATCCATCATAGTCCAAGGCTGCAGTCTGGGCTTGCCTATGTACCTACAGTTTGGGTTTCTGTCCGTCCTCTCAAAGCTACATGATAAAGGTTTGGTCCTGAGGGCCATGCTCCACAGGAGCCTTCAGGAGATGGGAGGTGTGCCTTTGGAGATGGGTCCACACTCCTAATCTCTTCTTTCTCATTTTTGTTCAGGCCAGAGGTGATTTGTTGTTCCATCACACAGGCCGAATTCCATGATGCCCTGTCCTCCTAGTCCCAAAGCAATAGGCTGTGATCCTGGGCTTGAATTTCCAAACTGTGAACCAAAATAAACAATTTTGCTGGTTTACTTTTTTTTGTTTCATTTTATTTTCATTTTGGAGACAAAGTCTTATGTAGTCTAGGCTGGCTTCAAACTTTCTAAGCAGCTGTGAATTTCAGATCCCCCTCCTGCCACCTGCTAAGTGCTAGGATTACAGACATATACCACCACACGCAGTTTGTATGATGCTGGGAATTGAAGCAGGAATCATGAACACTTCAAAGTAACTACCAAAAGGACTACATGCCCAGTACAACCAGTTTCCCTGTATAAGTCGATTACCTCCTGTGGTTTGGTACTGGTCTCTGGGCCTTCTGTCTCTGTCCTTTATTCTCCCTGATGATAAATTTCCTTCAGCAAAATGCCCTTTCCCTTACTGACTGGATCACTGTGTTGATTCAAATTGAGTTCTATTGGCTGATAAATAACTTCAGGCCAAGGGTCTAAGGAGGAAGGATCTGTAATAAGCGTAAGGAGGGATTCTGTTGGTAGAGGATGCAAAGTACATGGAACCTCTAATAAGGGCAGGTTCTATTCACTGAGAGACAAAGCTCAGAATTAGGGTCTAAACATTGCCTAGGATTTGGGGGTATTCAGGAAGACTTGCTTGTAGAATAGTAAAATAGAGCTCCAGGTTTTCAGTCAACATCCACTCCAGCTTCTGGGTGACCAGATGTCAGTCATTTTTCTTCCTTTGTGGAAAATAGACCCGTGTGTTAACAAGTCTGGTTCCTCCAATGCTAACTTTGAGCTGTGCCTCCTACAGGATCCTGAGCAAAGGGCTGTGAGCTGTGCTGCAGGGGTCAAGGAAAGAGGTCATAAGAACAGAGGTGTGTGTGTGTGTGTGTGTGTGTGTGTGTGTGTGTGTGTGTGTGTGAGAGAGAGAGAGAGAGAGAGAGAGAGAGAGAGAGAGAGAGAGAGAGTTCAGAGCTGGCCCAAATCTTCAAAGTGAGAGACTAGATGTGGAACTCAGGGGCATGATGAGAAGGCCACCCCTCCCCCCAAACCACACAGCATGTGTTCACCACTTGCTTAGCAACAACCTTGGAGATTCAAACTCATTTTTTTTTTTTGGTGAAACATGACAATTTAAACATACATTATTTGAAAAAGGAGCATGTGCAAAAAATAGATAAGGGCCTAGAATAGAAAGAGATGGAATACTGTTATTTTTTTTCTCTTCCAGGAATCCCTTTTTACATTATAAAAGATCATGGGTACATAGCAATTTAATTACATATTTGTTATCATAAAGTGGTGCCCATGACTGCTAAACGGGCAGAGTTTAATTGGGTAGAGCGGCTCCAGTAGCCCCTGCTGCTGGCACAGGATACGCACACCCTGCAGCCTGTCAAGCCCTGGCTATGACCTGCTGCTCTGAATGCTCCCGGAGATGCTTCCAGGCCTCCTCATGCCTCTGTAGGTTTTTCTCAGTTCCTTTCCCTCCCTGAGAAGGTGGGAATGAGAGGAGGAGACAGGAGTGCCGTCCTTTCTGCCTCATCAGCCTTGCTTAGAAATGGGGGGCAGCAATCATGAACCCCAGTTGCCCATCTGTAAGATGCAGCATTCAATGCTCTCTCTAAGAGGTGTTTTTAGGAACAAGTGACTCGTCGTAACAGTTCTCCCTTTCTTCTTCCTTTTCATACAGCATCCATGTACACATGCCGTATTAAGTCAGTCATCTGTTTGACTGTCCCATGCTTATTATTTGGGAACTTTGGTACCAGGGGTTAAGTTGATCATGGGAGGTCAGGACCCTCTGGACAAGGACCCTTCTGCCTCTTTTTTCTTGGGGTGTCCTCACAGTATTTGAAAGCCTGGATCAGGTCATGCCATCCAATCGGCTTCAGTTGGCCAGGGCTCATCAGGCTTTAGCTCATTGTACCTTGTCTCTGTCCCCACCTCTTACACACACAGCCTCACCAATCACATAGCTTGGAGAAGCATCCGTTTTCACTTATATGCTGACCTGAAGTGATGGCTCCTCTTCATTGTCAAGCTGATGGCATTTAGAACCACCATAGACTTAAGCCGCTGGGAGTTTCTAGATTAGAATAATCTAATTAGGGGTGAGAAGACCCCAGACCTAAATGAGAGCAGTCCCGTTCCGTGGAATGGGGTCCTGGACCGAATAAAAGGAGAAAGTGAGCTGAGAACCGGTGTTCACCTCTCTGTCTCTCTGTCTCTGTCTGTCTCTGTTTCTCTGTCTGTCTCTCTGTCTGTCTCTGTCTGTCTCTGTCTGTCTGTCTGTCTGTCTGTCTCTCTCTCTCTCTCTCTCTCTCCCTTTGTTGGCTGTAGTTGGAATGTGACCTGCGGCTTCGGGTCTCTGCCACCAGGCCCCCACCCTTGCCGGGAAGGACTACACCTTCAGTATGTGAGCCATCCTAAATCTCTCCTTCCATAAGTTCCTTTTTAAGGGGTTTTGTCACCACGACAAGGCAAATCACTGAGACAGTTTGCAGAGCCGGTCCTACAGCTGTGGCCATTCTCTCACCAGGGTGAATGTGAGCCTAGCACTTGAGAATCTGATAGCCCAGCTACTCCCAGGGTGGTCCTGGCTGGATATCCAGTTAGTGGGAGAAAGGGGATGGGCAATCGCTTTGTTAGACAGGTTTCTGTCATTGTAACACAATACTGGAGTCAATCAAATTAGAAAGAGGAAGGGTTGTTGGCTCCCAGCTTCAGCCTTTGGCTGCTTGGCTCTGTGGATGTGAGGTCTATGGCAAGATAGTGTCAAGAAGGGAGCATGTAATTAAATGAAACTCCTCATCCTCATGTCCTGATGGTCAGAAAGCAAAATAAAAAAAAAAGCGAGGGGGTGGGGGTGGGGGAGGAAGGATCGTGGTCTTAGTATTTCCCTGCAGAGATATACACTTTATGACCTAAGTTCCTCCTACTAGGCTCCACCCACTAACAGTCCTATCACATCCTGATATCACCACAGGCTGGTGACCAAGCCTTTAACACAAGGGCCTGCTGGGGGACATTTCAGATCTAAATTCTCCCTCCCTCCCTCATCAATCCCTTCGTTTATCTGGCACATGCTAAATATTGATAGAGCTTTCACATCAGCCTTGAGAGGTGAGCAGTAGTTTGAGGTGAGAAGTCTGGTCTAGTGCCATCACTCTTCCTTCTGATCATCACCCACTGGTGTGGCGCTCATGTGGGGTCACCTTAGCTGTCTACAATTCAGGCAGGCTGTGGTTATGCACCCCAGGTGAACCCTGAAAGCTTGCTGTGACTCTATTTCTAAGTGGCCAAATGATGGATGCTTTCCAGTAGTTGAACCTGTGGTTTCTTTCTCCTTGTGTTTTACATTTGACAATCTACCTTCCAGAAAATAATTCTTTCATATTTTTCCTGAGAAGCTTGAAGTTTTGTTTTTCCCATTGTACTGGCTAGTTTTTATGTCAACTTGGTCCAAGCTAGAGTCATCAGAGAGGAGGGAGCCTTAATTGAGAAAGTACCTCCCTGAGTTCCAGCTCTATGGCATTGTCTTAATTAGTGGTTGATGGGGAAGGCCCAGTCCATTGTGGGTGCTGCCATCCCTGGGCTGGTGGTCCCAGGTTTCATAAGAATGTAGGGGGAGCAAGCCAGTAAGCAGCACCCCTCCATGGCCTCTGCATCAGCTCCTGCCTCCAGGTTCCTGCCCTGTTTGAGTTCCTGTCCTGACTTCCTTCAGTGATGAACCGTGATATGGAAGTGTAAGCGAAATAAACCATTTCCTCCCAACTTGACTTTTGGTCATTGTGTTTTGTCATAGCAATAGTGACCCTAACTAAGACACTCATATAAATTCAGTGCTTCCCAAGTATCCAACCATCTAGGATTTATGACAGTACTAAATCTTCCATGAGGTTTTTATGAATGCACAGATCTAATTTTGGTCTTGCTCCTTTGTTTCATTCTTTCTTGCTCTTGAAATCATAAATTGTTTTGATTATTACTGCTGTATAATAAATCTCAAATTTAATATCAAGTATCACTTTTCTATTCTTTTGCAAAAATGGGTCTGTTATTATTAGGTCTTTACATTTTCTTGGAAATATTAGAATAGTGTGGGGAAATTTTAGAAAAACATGTTGGGCTTTAAATGATATTTAAAATGAATGTTTAGACTTGTTTTAGGAGAACTGGTGTTCTAAAGTACTGAGTCTGAGGTTTTATATGGTATTTCCCCCCAACATTCAGCGAAGTTTGCTTGCTAAGTTTATCTTTTGTGCTTAGAGGTCTTGTCTGTATTTGATTTGGATTTGTTTTTTTATGATTTATTTGTTGTTATAAATGGAATCTTCCATTTTGTTGCCCATTCTAATTTGTTGTTGCTAATAAATAAAGACATTAATGTTGTGTGCAATTTTTATCTAGTCGCTTTCTCCAATTAGTTATAATTGTGTATATAAACATCCTGAATTTTCTAAGCGAGCAACTACAGTGTCTTATTGTTGTCATAATTGACTCACTGTGGCTATTGGGACTTCCAAATTAAAGAGAATGCTTTCGAGTCACTGCTAGTTAAAGTGCCTTTGATAGAAATTCTTTATCAATTTAAAAGTTTTCTATTTTCAGCTGCAGTCATGGGGTTTGGTTTTCATTGTTTGCTTGGTTTGTTTTGTGGTACTGGGGATTGAACCCAGGGCAAACACCCCACCACTGAGCCACATCCAATGACATGTTGTACCTAATGGAAAGAGTACTGGTAAGTTTCCCAGGAGCACCTTGGACTCACTTTTGAAGTGCAATCTGTGCTTAAATTTATGATCCTCCTGCCTCATCCCCTCAGGTTTCTGGGATCACAGGCCAGTGCCACCAGTGGTGTTGGTTTGTTTGGCACAGTATCTCAATCTGGCCTCAAGCCCCTCAACTTCCAACTTTGTCCCCTCAGGTGCTGTGATCTGAGGTGGGGGTCCCCATGCCAGATCACAGCTGCGTATTTGTATGCCAACACTAAGAAGTGGTAAGCCTGATTCAAGCTGTTTTGTGATCCGTTGACGTAATCTGAACACCTTGAAACACACTAGAATTTTCTTTAGCTTATTTTAGTTACTTTTTTATTTTCTAAGACAGGAATCTTAACATCTTGGAACTTGGATCAGGTCTTAAAATTCATATCTTTGCTTTCAAAAAGTTTACTTTTATTTTTTTGTGTATGTGTGGGTGCCTGTGAGTGTGTTTGAGTGTGTGTGTGTGACTTGTGCATATCTAGTACCCACAGAAGCCACAGGGTCCCTGGAACTAGAGCTGTAGGCATTTGTGACCTGCCTGATGTGGATGCTGGCAATTGACTCAGGACCTCTAGGAGAATACAGCAGCCAGTGCTCTTAACCTCCAAGCCACCTCTCCATCCCCATATTTATTTTTAATAAATAAATAAATTTTATTTATTTTTAATAATAAAATCATATTTATTTTTTTTCCCAGCGATGCTTTGATAATTTTCAATGTATGTCTCCCATATTTTGTCAAATCTTATTATGTTTTGTTGCTGTATGTAGAAACTGTATCCTTAATTTTGCTTTGGATTTTTTTTTCAGTACTAAAGCATAGAAATGGAAATGACTGTATGTTCCACCTTGCTGTACAAGTTTTTCGAATTAAGTTACCAGCTCTGCTATTCTGGGGGAAGGATTCTTTGGATTTTCTGTATTTTAGCTGCAAAAAGGGACAGTTTCACAGTTGTTCTACTTACAGTTTGAACATCTTATTGTAGTTCCTTGGTCTTCAATTTATTGTCTTCCAGCCTCATTCTTGCAGTATTTTCTTCAGAGAAGCCCCTCTCTTTTTTAATATGTATGTGTTCACGGTGCACACATGTATGGATGCAAGTGTGTGAGGGCATGTCTGTGTAGGCCCCAGGTTGGTATTAGTAACTTCCTTTACAAATTATTTTTCATTTTACTATTCATTGTTTATGGATATTTTGCCTGCATGATGTGCACCATGTGAATGCAGTGCCCGCAGAGGCCAGAGGAGGGGGTCAGATCCTCTGGGGCTGGAATTACAGACAGCTGTGAGCTGTCATACAGGTGCTGGAGATTGAACTCGGGTCCTCTGGAAGAGCAGCCAGTGTTCTCAGCTGCTGAGCCATCCCTCCAGGCCATACCAGTGTCTTCCCTGATCATTCTCTACTTTGTATATTGGGAAAGACTCTCTCTTTGAGCCTGAAGCTCTCTGACTTGGCTAGACTAGCTAATGCAATTGTCCCAGGGCTCCCATTTCTATCCCCTGTGTGCTGGGATAACAAGCAAGCATCATACCTACCTCGCTTTTGTGTGGCTTCAGAGGGTCCAAACTGCAGTCCCCATGCTTGATGGTAAGTGCTTGAGGCACCAGACAGTATCCTTAGTCCTAGAAGTCCTTTCTAAGGTGGAGAAATTCCATCTATTCCTATTACTGTGCTATTTATTTTTTCTTTTTTAAATAGAAGTTGATCTTATCAAATGATGTATGGTGTACGGAGATGCTCATGGGTTTTATACTTTCAAGTCTATCATTGTGGTGTATAACATTGACTTTAAATGGCAAATCCATTGAGTTTGGGGTGATAAATCCCAACCAGTCAGTTGGTAGTATCGTTCTGAGGGTTTTAATGCTACATGTAGTGGGGGGGATATCAGTCTTCTAGTTGGCTGTTAGGATGCTAAGCGAACTCACAGAATGCATTGAGATGTGCCAGTGAGGTGGTTCCACAGGGCAAGTTGCTTGGGGCCAAGTCTGAAGACCTGAATCTGATCACTAGGCCCACCTGGGGAAAGGAGAGAACCAACTTCTGTGAGTTGTTCTTTGACATGCCATTTCATGCTCTCTCTCTCTCTCTCAATCTCTCTCTGTTTCTGTCTTTGTCTCTCTGTCTTTCTGTTTGTCTGTCTCTCTCTCTTTTTCACACACACACACACACACACACACATACACTCACGCATGCACACACACACTAAATAATTTAATTAATGCAAAAGGCTGTATTTCCATCTCTGTTTTGGAGGAACTTGGGAAGGATCAGTACTAATTCTTCTGTAAACATTTGTGTGTGCACACTTGAGCAAGGGATTGAATGTATGTCCTAGTGAATATGTGGATGCCATAGGACAATGTGTGGGAATTGATTCTCTCCTTCTACTTTATTTTTTCGGTTTTTCAAGACAGGGTTTCTCTGTGTAGTTTTGGTGCCTGTCCTGTCTTTCTAACTTTATGTGGGTTCAAAGGATGGAACTCTGGTTATCAGGCCTACTGGCAAGATATGCCTTTTTATAAGCCCTCTGAAAGATATTTTTATTTATTATTAGCATGCATGTACATGCTGTGTATAGTAGGTATGAGGTTATTATGGCATGTATGTAGAGGTCAAAACAGCTTGCAGGTGTTGATACTCTGTCTACCATGTGAATCCCTGGGATCAAATTTGACTTCAGGTGCCCTTATCTACTGGCCTATCTCACTGGCCTTCTGCAAGACACACATAAGGCCACTGTATTTGTCAGGGTTCTCTAGGGGAATTCAGAGAATGGAACCAATAGGATGAATACACACACATACACACATGCATGTATATATACATATACTTTTGTTTTATAACTTAATGGTGTGTGTGTGTGTGTGTGTGTGTGTGTGTGTGTGTGGTTATGTGTGTATGTGTGTATGTGGTGTGTGTGTATGTATGTGTGTATGTGTGTATGTGTGTGTATGTTTGTGTGTGTGTGTGTGTGTGTGTGTGTGTGTGTATGTGGTGTGCATAATTCTTGTCATCTCTTTTCTGCTGGATGACGTCAGAGTCCTCATTGTGGGCATCTTGGGACAGTCTTTGGTATCAGAAATTTTGAATGAGGAGGATGCTATGAGGGAGCTGTCCTTCCTCGATGTCCACCGAGCCTGCTAATATCTGTCTAGTCATCTAACATTCTCCCCATAAGAGTTGAGACCCTACAATCATTTAGGAGTTGGATGTAGAGTCTGGTCAACTGCCTCTGGCTGACATTGGCAGTGTAGAGGGATTTAGGGAGGGATTTAGGGTTCCACTCCTGCAGACTTTCAGACATTGGACAGTAATCAAGAGGATGCTCTGTGTTGACTTTTCTCTTTGTAGGGTGGTCATTGGCTAGAGTTCAACCTGTGGATTGAATAAGAACATGGGTGACTTACAAGAGCTAGTCTCATGATTACCTAGGACCTAGTTGACTTTGCAGCTCAAGGGGTGAAATACTGCCCCTTTAATCCCTCTGTCCACATTAGTATAGGCCTTTATGTATGACTACTGAACACCCATAAGGCCAATTACACCAGTCTGATAGTTTAACTACTGTGTGATATTTAGATAAAGCTTGAGCATAAATCAAACACTAAGTAGACAAATATTTTGTTCTTTTAAGTTAGTACTTGTGTTAACAAGAGCAGATCAAAAGCTTAAGATAACTATTAATTTAGAGGCTTGATTAGTGTCATATCTTTATAATCACTAAGTCTCATCTAATTTATGTAGACCTCTCACAATTTTCCTAGACTTTCTAGCTCTCCTTCCCATTCTGGAAAAACATCCAGCCATCTTAAGACAAAGTCTTAAAATTTTTTATCTTTATTTTATTATGTGTATGAGTATTTTACATGCATGTATATAGATACACCATGTTCCTGCCTGATACTTTCACATAAAGAAGGCATAATACCCTGGGGCTGGAGTTACCAATGGTTGTGAGCCATCATGAAAGTGCTGGGAATAGAACCCAGGTCCACTGCAAAAGCAACAAGTGATCTTAACTGCTGAGCCAAGTCTCCATCCAAGCACAAAGTCTGATCACAGAAATCCTTTACTAAAAACACCTTCATCTTTAAAAAATTATATTTTTATAAAAATAAAATTGAGGAAAAAAAAAACTGTAACTCAGAAGAAGTTAGTTCAAAAAGGTTGAACCTTTTCAAATGTCAAACAGGCCTTAGATTCAGGGATTTCCCATGTGGCCATGCTGTTAATATAGGTGAACATTTCCCATGATCCTTTTCCTACCACAGTGGAATAGTTATGTGTGCTACAACTGCTGAGACTTCCCTGGCATGGCATTACCCTCTAATTCGCACCAGGGTTCATGTGTGGTGTGGCATATTCCAGAGCTTTGGGCGAGTGCACACTGACGCATACCCACTGCCTTCGAGGAATGTTTTACAGTGTAGTTCCATTGTCCTGGCAGTCCTCCATGTACCCTTTTTACCCTCTACTTCCCAGTGTCCAGCAAGCGCTGGACTTTTTTCTCATTCCCGTGGTCGGCTTTTTGCAAAGCACCCTGGGGTTGAACCATGAAGTGTTTCCAGCCTGATTGCTCTCCTTTTGAATCTTGCACTGGAGCTGTTCTGTCTTCTCGAAGTCCAAAAGCCAACTTCTTCTGAGTAGAGAATGATATTCCTTTGTCTGGATATATTACAGTTTATTTAACTGCTGTGCTAACAGGTCCTGGAGGATGCAAACAAACATCTAATCACCCCAGATGAGCATCCACTGAAGTCCTAGGAGCCAGACAGATCCCTGCTAGGTGGTCAGACATGAAAAAGACTCCCATAGATAAACGTACTTTTGACTTAAATGTTTAAGCTAATCAACCTCCTGATTCTTCTTCCTTCTCCCACCAAAATACTTGGTGGGCTCTTTATTACCAGAGGGAGCTGTTCAGCTGGACTTTCAAATTTCCCACAGGGGAGTTCTGTGGAAGAAACTGATCAGCTTCCCTTTCTCTATTTAGAGCTAATCCTCTGAAATAGCCCAAACCAGCCAATTCTGGGGAGAAATGGAATCCCATCATACCTCAAACATATACAAGTTCTGATTTTTTTTTTTCAGATTAAATTTGGGCCCTGGATCTCCTCTCCCATTGTGGGTAGTACGTGCTAGCTTCTGCTTTCAATAAAACTTGGGCAGGAGCTGGAATTGTCAGAGAACTATAATCTGTTCTTGCATCCCTCACCAAGGGAGCATCAACGCAACAGGCCAAAGTACAACTTCACTGAAGTCCAAGTTGGTGAAACCAATGATTTTTAGGACTTTTTTACGAAGTATGGCTTGGGAGCTGCTCACAGGAGCATGAGTAACCCGAAACGCTGGATTCCTGCGAAGTCTTAGCCAATCATCTGTGGTGAGCACAGGGGAGCTAGCTACACGTGGAATCTTGCTTTAAATAAACTTTCCATTGTACAGCTGGGGGAGGGGGACACACAATAGCTGGAATCCCTGCTGATGGTCTCCTGACCCTCCCTTGGGAATGGCAATAACTCCTTTACCATCACCATAGACCAGCCTACCTCTGTGTTGTTCTATTGTAGATGTTACGGCTCCCTACCTTACTGGGACAAAGTCTAAGTTGGCATACTGTTATATCCAGAGCAAACATACCAAACGACTTTAACCATTCACTTACCAAAGGAGTCTAGTTGCTTCCAAGTTTGGCAATCATTTATCAATTGACTATAAACATCCGTGTGTGGGTGTAAGAATGCTGTGTTAGAATCCCGCTGCTGACAGACTACAAGACCTGCAGCTGCCTTTTCTCTCACAGATATTGACAGACACTCAATCGAAACATTGTGGGAATCCTAGCTAACAGGGCTCCAGGTGCCAGGGTCTCTCACATTGGGAGGTAAATTTGTATCAAAGTGGGTAATGATGTCTGCACATCCTGGTTCCCTCCCCTTCCTTGCCTCCTGTCTGGGAATCAGGAAGCCTGGATGCAGGCCTGTGCCAGGAAGTCACCCACTTCCTCAGAAGTGTTATAAGAAGAAATCTCCATTACTACTACAGCATGGGGCTTGATTTCCTCTCTTCAGAGCTCCTGCTGTCTTTCTGTCTGTGGTGCTGGGGCTTGAACTTGCCAGGCCGATGTCTGTCTGTCTGGCATTAGTAACTCTTTAAATAAATCTCTTCTGCCCCAACACTCGGTCTCAGTGTCTGCTTGAACCTGCATCTAAGACCTTTCAGTGGGTGGTGTGCGTGTGTAAATTTTCGGCTCACTTGGATAAAGACCAAGAAGCATGTATTGTTGGATCATGGAAATGCAGTATGTTTGTCTCTGTAAGAAACCGCTAAGCTGTTGTACAAGTGGCTTTACCCTTGTGCATTCCCACAGGCAATGAGCAAGCGTGCTTGTGCTCCATGCCCTCGCCAGGATTTGGTTCCGACGGTGTAGGGATTTGAAGCATCTAATAGGTGTGCCAGAGTAACTCATTAGTGTTTTAATTTGCATTTCCTTGATGACTCACAATGCAGAAACATCTTTTCACATGCTGATTTGCCATCTGTATCTATTTTGTGGTGTTTGTTAAGGTCTTTGATGAGAATGGTTTCTTTTCTTATTATTGAGGGTTTTTTTTTTGTGTGTGTAATATGGATAACAGTCCTTTATCAAATATGATGTTTGCAAACATTTTGTCCCAAGCTGTAGCTTGACTTTTTATTCTCCTGACAATGTCTTCTGTATAGCAGAAATTTAAATGAGACCTAGATTATGGATATTTTTCGTGGATCATGCCTTTGATGTTACATTTAAAGAGCCATCAACCCAAAGGTTGATCAACACACAGGTTTTCTCCGGTGTGAATTTCTGTGAGTTTTACCATTTTGCATTGAGATCCATGAATCATTCTGAGTTTTCATTAAATGTATAATATCCATGGCTAGATAAATTTTACTTGTTTTACTGTTGATGTGCAGTTAATTCTGGGCCACTTGTTGAAAAGATTTTCCCCCTCTGATGCATTGTATTGTTCCATCAAGATTATTTACTATATTTATTCAGCTCTGTTTCTGGGCTCTTTGTTGTGAACTATTGATTTCTTTGTCAATTTAGTCAATACTCCCTGTCCTGATTATTGGATTCTCACAGTAAGTCTAGAATCAGGTGGTACTACTCTTCCAGGTTGGTTCTTCTTGGGTACTTAGCCAGCCATCATGGCCTTTTTGTGTTTTCAAATAAACTTGAAAATCAGCATTTTAATATCCACAAAATATCTTACTAAATTCTTCCTTGGAACATGACTGAATGTGTCTTCGACAAAGGGAAAGGTGGGAAGAACTGACTTTACAACAATATTGATTATTCCAGCCGGTGAACATGGAATATCACCCTATTATTTCAATCTTCCTTGACATCCTTCACCAGGCTTTCGTAGTGTTTTTCTGTTTTGGTCTTATATATTTTTTTTGTTAGATTTATGTGTCATCTCATTTTTGGGATTCCAATAAAAACGACGGCACATTTTTTACATTATAATTCTACTTGTTTATTGCTAATACTAGAGGAAATTGATGTACTTTTATACATCAGCCTCATATCCTGCATTCATATGTAATTCCTTTTAGTTCCAGGAGCAATATTTTTCTTTTTTTACAATTGTACACATGTTGAGTAATAATTCCACTGTAGTTCTTATCTTTCATTCATTACAAATGAGGCTTTTCTCCTTCCTTCCTCTGCTTCCCTTGGAATTTTGCATGCTGGGTATGTTGGGCTGGGAAGTAGATTTTTTAATTTTTATTTTTATCATAGTTGGTATTCTCTTTGCTAATGATCTATAGCTTGGTGTCTACTGCATCAATGTCGCCTTAAGGAATGAAAAAAGAAAAATTCCTCTTGGAACAGATTAGCCCATATTTGAGTTCTGCATTCCCTGTGTCTTTTGTCTGTAGTTTATGGTTACTGGCCTGTCTGTCTGTCCTGCCTGTCTGTCCTGCCTGTCTGTGTTGTGCCTACAGGTTGTGTGTTGCCTGTGTCTGACCGTCTTGCCTGCCTCTAACAAAGGACTTTGTTCTGCATTTATTGAACTGCACAGAGAACATGGTATGGAAAGGGGTGAGGGATAGTTTTTACAGAAATCTTTAATAGAGTTTTAGAAGGGAAGACCTTATCCTACCAACCCCAACTGACCCAGAACAGCACACAAAATCTCATGTAGATGTTATGTTATCCACATGTTGCTTCCAACATGGATGGGATTTCTGCCTTGTTTAACGTTGATTTCAACCTGTTGGCTACTTTCAGCAAATGATTGCCACAACACACAAATACATTCTTCTTAGTCAAGGACATAGAGGAGTACAGTCTAAGATTAAATTTATGCATTTAGCTTAAGTTGTAAAAGCTGATTACATGGTACAATGTGGTTGGTTACATTGTTCTCTTAAAGGCAGGTCAAACAGTAATAGGATAGCAGGTTACATACATGGTCACAAATTATCTCAAAGCTTATTATTAACTTGGTAGCAAGCTCTGGCACAACTTTAGTCTCTTTGAAGGCGAGAGATGTTTTCAGAAAAATACATTTACAATTAACCACTGATTTGGGGAAGTTCTTGGACTTTGTTACTTCAAGTACTTTTCTCTGTTTTATTCTCTTTTTCATATCTTTAGTATTCCAGTTATGCATATATCAAATGTTTTGGCATTGTCCCATAGATCTTTTACATTCTATTTTCTTAAACTTTTTATGCATTATTCTTTTTTTTCATTTTATATTTTGATTAGTTGTGGCAGTCTCTGTGAATACCACAGCCAACACAGTAATGATTCACCGGAGGCAAGAAGGCAGTTTAGTTTAACACAATTCAGTAGCTGGTTTTGGTTCAAACTTCAAGAGTCTGACCCTAAGTAGTTTATTTTTGACACATTTAAGCACAATGCAATTGGATGAAAATTTACTGGTGAGAAATAACTCCATCCCATGTGCACAATAAAGCTTAAGACATGACTTCATTGAAATGCTTTGTAAAGTACATGTGACATCTTCCATAAAGATAGTTTCTATAGTGTGACTATATGTGACACTATTCAGAAAGATAGTTTCTATAGATTGACTGAGAAAAATAAGCTCCTGGTAAGGGTCTCATGGAAAATACAATGTGGTCTTGGTCATAAGGATAGCAGAAAGGTTGCCAGGCCATTAATCACATCTGCTCCCAACTTTTGATCTGAAAACAGGTTATACATCTCCCTATTTGAAGAGATAACCCTGTGTGTTTAACATCCCTTGTTCCTGTAGTGCTTATCTGTGAGCACACGAACCTGTGTGCCTCTCACAGTTATTTTATTCTATTGGCCTGTCTACACAGTGGTGCTTTCTATTCCTGACTCCCTCTATGTTACGGTGGTGTTTTGTTGTTGTTGTTGTTTGCTTGCTTGTTTTATTTCAGGTATTTCTCCCCCTGCCACACACACTTTGGATGGAGCTTCATGTGTCTCAGGCAGTGACTAGGACTCTATGTAGTCAGGGTTGATCTTAAACTTCTAAGTTTCCTGCTTTCACTTCGTAAGAGCTGGGATTGATTAGATTATTGGTTTTTTTTGTTTACTTTTTTGTTTTTCTGCTGACACTAGCCATTTCTTTTGCATGCCATCTATTTTTAATGTATTTTGACATTTTGAACATTTTAAACATATTACTCATAGAAACTTAGACTTTATGTCTGATAATTCCAAATCTGCATCATACTTGTGCTGACTGGTTTTAGGTCAACTTGATACAAGCTAGAGTCCTTTGGGAAGAGGAAGCCTCAATTGATAAAATGCCCCCACCAGATGGGTCTGTGGGCAAGCCTGTGGTTCAACTTCTTCATTGATGATTGGTGTAGAAGGGCCCAGAACACTGAGAGTGGTGCCAGCCCTGGGCTGGTGGTCCTGGGTGCTGTAAGTAAGTGGGCCAAGCAAGTCATGGGGAGCAAGCTGTAGAGAACAAGCCAGTAAGCATCATGCCTCCATGGTCTCTACATCAGTTCCTGCCTCCAAGTTCCTATGCTGTTTGAGTTCTTGTTCTGAATTCCCTCAGTGATGGACTGTGATATGGAACTGTAAGATAAAATAAACCCTTTCCTCTCCAAGTTGCTTTTAATTATAGAGTTTTGTCACAGAAATAGAAACCCTAACTAGGACAGAAATTAGTACCAAGTCATGGATTATTGCTGTGATGGATCTGACGATGGGTTTTGGAAAGGATTGTGATGACAGTTGAACTTTAGGCTAGAAAAGCCATTGAGTGTTGAGAGCTTGGAGAGCTGTTTTGGGAACTTGGAGGATAATCCTAAGTGCAGTGCAGACAATGGAGGCCTGGCTTGTGAAGTTTCAAAAAAAAATGCAAAGTCTCCCAGGGCCATTTGTGTGATATATTGTGTTAAGAATTGGTGGTGTTTAGTCAGCTGGGCCAAAGAGTCAGCTGTGATTAATAAGAGAACAGTACCACTGAAGTGAAATCTTTGCTCTACTGGGACAATTGATGATGACTCTCTGAAGCTGAGAAATCAGAGATGATTAAGAAGAGACAAGCATCACTGAGGGTCATAAATCTGAGAATATTTCCTAAGGGTCAGCACACAGAACCTGTGGTCTGGAGGGGGCTAAAGCTACATGTCATGCTGGCAGCTGAACTTGGCTATGTGTAAAAGTCTCCCAGGCAGTACAGGCTTTGACAACATGATGGAGTTACGGAGAGCAGTTGAGGATTGCCACCATGAGAAGTCAGGAGAGGCAAAGAACTTAAGGCTTGACACCATGTGGTAGGGTTTGAATTCCTGAAGATATCCCAGGAGAGCAAGCCAGGGGAGAGAACCAGTAAGCAGCATTCCTCCAAGGCCTCTGCCTCAGCTGTTGCCTTCAGGTTTCTGCCCTTTGTGAGCTCCTACCCTGACTTCCCTCAGTGATGGATGATGGAGTGGTACTGAAAGCTGAAATAATGCCTTCCTCTGCAAATTTCATTTGGTCATGGAGTTTCATCACAGTGATAGAAACTCTAGGTAAAACTATGCCTTAGTCTAGGTCTGAGGCGTGCACTGTCACTTTAAATTGTGTGTTCCTTTCCTAGGGGCATCAGAACCTCACACCATACTGAAATCTATAGGTGTTCAGGTGTTCTTCATAAAATGGCTTAGTGTTTGCATGTGTGTGAGTTACTTTTGTGACCCCGTGACAGAATACTTTACAAAAACACCCAAAGAGAGGAAAGGTTTCTTCTGGCTCATGGTTTTGGGAATATGGTTCATAGTGATGTAAAAGACACGACCGTAGGACCAGCTCTGTGCGGACACAGGAAGAGGGCTGCTTGCTCACATCATGACGACAGGCAACAGAGGGAGTTCTGATCTGAAGTGGAGCTCACCTATAACACTCAAGTCCTGTCACCAGAGCTCTGTGTCTGCTGGCTCTACCTGTAGTTGGAAGGCTTCTCGAGTTTTGCCTGCCCTCTCCTCCCTGAGGTCCAGACAAATCTCTCTCACCCACAGTCCCACAGCTACTTGGGCCCACGTAAACACACAGAAGCTTAGTATTTATTTACAAGACTGTATGATCTATGGCAGGCCTCTTACTAGTTAGCTCTTATAACTTAACCCATTTCTATCTATCGATAAGTTGCCATGTGGCCATGGCTTACTGGTACTTCCTCATTTTGCTTCTCCTGGTGGTGTTGGTATCTCCCTCCAGACTCCGCCTTTCTCCTTCCTGTCTCTCTCCTTCGATTTCTCAACTGTCTCTAAGTTGCCTTGCCATAGGCCAAAGCAGCTCATTTATTAACCAATGGGAGCAACACATATTCACAGTGTACAGAAAGACATCCCCCAGCATTTCCCTTTTCTACCTAATCAAAAAGTAAGGTTTTTAACTTTAACATAGTAAAATTACATATGGTAGAACAGTTATCGAGCAAGAATTGCAGTTAAAATATCTAGTCTATTTGTATTTGGCAAAATTGAAGAAAATATTCTATCATCTATCCTATATTTGTGAGTCTAAAGTTTCATATCTAATTTATCTTTTATCATAAGCAAGGAAAATTAGAACTATCTAGTCTTCAGCTACATCAAAGACCCCAGAAGGATACAATATTACCTAATTAAACAGGAAGTGCATTGTAAGCAACTTCCAAAAATCTAGAATGACAGAGACAGCTGGTTGCCTGGACAGTCATCCAAAGTTCCTCTGTAATGTTGGGGTATCCATCTTCAGCCTACAGGTCTAGAGTTTCTCAGTTACTTCTCCTTGTGTCCTGAAGAATGTCTGGCAGTCTCCTCTGTGAAGCAGGAATCTGAAAGACCATCTCTCCTTGTTTTGGCAAAATTTAGTGGTCATGTTTTCATGGGTCCTGCATATCCAGTTGATACAACATTTTGTCAAGCAGTCCAGGCAAGAACAGTTTCTTGCTCAAATGGCTAACTTTTGCCATAAGGAAAGCAAACTCCATATGAAGTTTCTTCAATGCCCATCATCTTCTCTGAAGTAGATTAGTGCTGCAAGGAGCAGACATGTCTCAATGTCCAGAAAAGTCAAAGTTCTTAAAACATTTTAAATGCCATATTCTGTAGGTCTTTGAAGTGTTTGAAGATTACCTACCTAATTGAAAAATAACTATGTATACCTAGAAAACTTAACTAACATGACTGCAGGTTTGATTATCATGGATGACTAATTATTAATCTGTATTTCTTAATTATACATTACAATTTCAAATGAGCTACACAAACATAATACCTTAAACAAGAGTAGAAATATACATACAGTATAAGAAAATTAACTTTAAATTTGCATCAATAAAATAAAATTCATAGTAATATAAAACATTTTAAACAAGTTGTTGCTCTTTAAAAGTAGATTCAATAATCTACCCTTTTATCCTATCATATCTATACCATCCCTTTTTCTTCTTTAGAAAGAGATTGCAATTATAACCAACCCCCTTTAAATAAAAATAAACATTTATAAATGATATTTTTGGAATTTGGACATAACTTCTCATACTACTTCCTGCTGGTTGGGGGTGCTGGTAGTCTTATGGAGACTCAAAGAAAATTTAGCATTATGGTCAAGTCCTGACTGGAGTAGTCTATGAGACTGTATTGTCTGAGCCAGTTGCCTTGAAGCTGTTCTGGATATTGGAACATCTGGAGACCTCTCAGGGAGTTTTCCTTGATCAAACCATATTAGCTTGGAAGCAATCCATAGGTTCTCATCTTCTGTGGAAACAAAAGCAGAACCTCTTTTTCAAAGCAATGTATCCTTAGACACAAATTTTGTAGTCAAGATACCTTTAAATATATATGTTTAACTGAGCAGCCTTTACAATCAAATGTCTTTCTGCAGTTAAAAATCCCAAAGAGAATATAATCCAGACTTTCTGTGTGATTTCCATCTTTATGTGGCTTAACTTTTACATTACTTTTACTGTCTCTTTAAAGACTTTATTTTTTAAAACTATCTATTTCTTTATATAGCTGCCCATACTCCTTTTCCTCTCTCTTCCAAGCCTACCATATTTTTACACATAATGTAAACCATTTAGAGGTTTATTCCATCTGAATTTGTCTTTTTGTGAATTTATTGCTTTAAACTGCAGCATGGCTAGGACTGAAACAGCAGCCTTGGCTGCTGGCTCCACCTACCTCAGCTTCCCAACATCACCACCAGCTCTGGGAGCCATGCTCTCCACCAACTCTGGGAGGCAGTGGGTCTATGCCTCTATCAAAGAGTGTGTAGTTTGATTAGACAGAAAAGGGGAAGTGCTGGGGGATGTCTTTCTGCACACTGTGAATATATGTTGCTATGATTGGTTAATGAAGAAGCTGCTCTGGTCTATGGCGAGTTAGGTTATAGCTAGGCAGGAAATCCAAGAGACAGGAAGAAGAAAGACAGAGGGGGAAGAGATGCAAGCCAGCTGTCCAAAGAGCAAAATGTAATGGGACACAGGTAAAGCCATGGAACATGTGGCGATACATAGATTAATAGGTATGGGTTAATTTAAAATGTAAGAGCTAGCTAGCAAGAGATCTGCCATAGACCATACAGTCTGAGTGATTATTTTATAAGCAGCTCCCTGACTATGGGCGGGCAGCACCACAGAAACCTTCCAACAACATCTACCTATATCCAAAAGGTTCCATTCCCTTCCAAAATAGCACCACTATTGCTATACTCTATTGCTTACAGAATAATGTCAAGGAAAAAATACATGTTAGTGTTTAGCACAGATAGTGATTTCTTTCATACATTTTTGATAAACAGTTGATTGATTCCATCATCATGGACCTATGAAAAGGGAGGGCTGATTAGACATGCTGATAAAACTAAGGCAAGTAGGTCTTCAGTGTAAGACTTCCTGTTAATCTGGCTCAGTCTTGGGCTGTTCTTTATGACTGCCTTGGCTGTAGCTGTGGAGGTCACTGAATTCCTCTAATATCTTAGTTTTTACTTCACTTATTACCTTTGGTTTTCCTGGAGATCTCTCTTTATATTTATTGTTTTCTTTTTGTTATTTGTATCTATTCTCTCCTCCCCCATGCGTGTGTGTGTGTGTGTGTGTGTGTGTGTGTGTGTGTGTGTGTGTGTAGCCCAAAGGTCGACTTCAGGTGTTATTCCCCTTGTTGCCTTCCACGTTGTTGTTTTTTGAGGCAGGGTCTCTCACTTTTACCTGGAATCCATCAATTAGACTAGGTGCAGTGGTCAGTGAACCCAAGAGATCCTCTTCCCTCTCTGTCTCCAGCACTAGGATTGTGGGTATGTGCCACCACTCCCAACATTTGAAAACCAAACTTGGCTCCTCATCCTTATACAGTAAGTAATGCCAGCTGAGCCATTTCCCCCATCTGAAAGCTTGTTACTACATTCTCTCTTTCTTTCAGTTGAAAATCTGGATCTTTGCTAATGTTGTGTTAAAAAGTGGGACTTGGGGGACTGGGGAGATGGATCGCCAGTTATGAGTGCTTATTTGTTTTGCAGAGGACCTGAGTTCTGCTCCCAGTTACCCACATCAGGTAACTCATAACAGCCTGTGGTTCCAACTCCAGAGGATCCCACACCCTCTTCTGACCTCTGGGGCTACCCCCACATATCTATGCATACATACATACATACATATGGACACATGAACACATATGCATAAATAAAAATAAATATTTAAAACCCAAAGAATTGAAAAGTTACTCTTCATTAAAATTAAAAACTTAAAAATCTGGAATGAGGAGGTCTTCTAACCTAATGTGCTTTTGTCTCAGTTTTCCAATGTTTCTTTGAAAGGGACTTCTTATGTTTTTTTTTTCTTCTTTTTCTGCTTCATATTTTGGTTTAGACAGGAAGACTAGGAGGCTCAGACAGGGCAAGTGCCTTTGCTCAGGGTGGGAAAATTTCCCTTTAGAGAGTGCTTTTCTTCTGAAGAGGAAGAACTTGCAACGGGAAAAGCACTGATTACCTTCTTGTTGTCCCAAGGCAGGGAGAGAATCTGGTGTTGTGAGAAACTATTATTTGGGAGTTGGAAAAAAAGTTTACTCATCCCCAAATAGGGAACCAAAACAGAAAAAGTACAGATATCTCAGAGTCTAATTTGGTGAACTAATGGGTTTTCTTGGAGTTATGGAGTTTACAGGACTATGCCTGAAGTGTTACTTACATGAGAGAAAATGACCCAAAGATACTTTCTCACCCAAGGCCCACCCTATACTAGGTAATGGCTCATGAAAGTCAGTGCACAACTTGAAGGTAGCCAACAGGTTGGAGAGTGTGCTTTCAAGCAGCTCGAGTGGTATAAGTCTCTTCTAGGCAGCTCAGCTTATCTCAGAGTGTCTCTCAACAGTCCGTACTACTCATGTACACTTGGGGAGGGAGGAACCTACTGAATATGATCAGTATCAGGGACTTCCTGAAGCCAGTGAGTTGTTTGCTTCCTATCCTTAATAAACTGAGGACATCCTGTTGTTTCAGAGCCCTTTACCATCCTGCATCTCAACAAGCTTCCTTCTCAGATAGAAGGATTTATTCCAGGAGGAAAACTAAAGAACTGTTTAACCCAAAATGTGTTTGGTTTATTTCTGGCCAGAGGCCAGGAACACCAGAAGGGAGGTCTGGATTCTCATTATCTCTCTTCCCCTAAGTGAATACACCTGCCTAGAGTTAATACATGAGGATGAGACTAAAAAAACTGAAAGGGGTCACCTGGATGCCTTCTGATTGGGCCAACTGAAGTGATCAGACTCACCCAGCTTCTCCCACAAGTCCCATGAAAATCTCCTAACTAGTGGTTCATTGGTGTCCCATTTGGGGGACCCATTCCTGCTAGATGGAAGTTCTGCCTTCCTTCTGGTTGGCTCTTACCTGTGAATCTACAATAAAATTCCCTTCTAAGCCCATCATTCTTTGAATTCAAGAGACAAGAATCTAGAGGACATTGAATCATTGGAAGTTTTATGTGACTATGAGCATTTGGCACCCAACTCCTGAGCTCATGCCCTCCTGAACCTCACAGACCTGGACCTGACTTGGTGACTGTCAAGAATTTCAACATGGCTGATTAGAGATGTCCTACACAAAAACTATAATCCCCTCCTAAAAACACCACAAACAAGACTATTAGGATGGCTAGTGAACCATACTCAAGGTGAAAACATATATTTATGTGCCCTGTGCATCATATTCATATTTAACCACAATTCATCTTCATATGTAAGCTTACTTATGACTGTCATAAATAACTTCATTTATAAGAAAAAGATTTCTTCCAGTAAGAATGTGTACCGAGCAGAGTTTTCTCACCTGCCTGCATCTCAGTTCATCAATTGCCTCCTTTAGAGAAAGGGACCTCTCACAGGTCCTCCCACAGCAGCTGCTGAAGCAAGGCTTGGTTCTTCTCTATGACCTGCACTTGACCTATCAGGGACCTGTGTCCTTTCTGCCAATCAATAACCTCACCACCCTTGCTTCAGTCTGACTGGTCTGAAATTATTTTCTTTGATAGAAGAGTCAAGATCTCCATCTGCACCCGAGTGGAGATCCCTGAGGCTCTGAGGTGATGTTTCCTGTGGCTCTGCATTGATTCTGTCTCCATTGGTTCCTCTCTCAAGGGTCTGTATGCCTTTTTTGTTGGTGTCCTGAAAACCATAAGTTTCAGACATGTGCATTTTTTGTGGTATTTTTATCTAGTTGAGTGCATTTGGTTTTCCTTTATATCATTTTGGTCAAACATATAATTCCCATGCTGATGTTTTTAGATATTTCTTAAATATTTGGTAAGATTGCCTCAGAAAACATACCAAGTCTGAAGTTTGTTGTTCAGTTTTTTTTTATTTCAATTAGACATGAAATTGTTGGTGAACTAATACAATATCCTTTAAGAATAGAAATCTACTATGTTGTTCCTATGTTAAAGTTATTTATAATGTTTGTTTAAAAATAATCATCTTGGGGCTGGGGAGATAGCTCAGCATTAGGAGCACTTGTGGCTCTTGCAGAGGGCTCAGAGCCTGTTCCTAGCACCAATGGGGTGGCTCACAATCATCTGTGACTCTAGTTTCAAGGGACCCAACACATGCGTCTGACTTCCATGGACATCAGGCACACTCATGGTGCACATATCTACGTGCAGGGAAAAAAACCAAACCAAACCAAACCAACAAACAAAACAACTCATTTAAATAAAATGAGTCTTAAAAATTAAAAAATAACTATCCATTTTTATGTTTCTCAAATAAATGGGTAAGAAATAATAGACATATTAGTCTCCTCTGAATGCATGTGTCTCATAAACTTTTATGTAAAAACCAAGCCCCCAGGGCGATAACATTGAGAAGTGTGGGCTTTAGGAAATGTTTAGGTTAGGTAGTAGAGGTCTTATGTGTGGGGTTGACAAGTTGTACCTTCTCTCTTGTCAAGACCCATATAGGATAACATCCACGAGGCTCTCTCCAAACCCCTGGATCTTGGGCTTTCAGTTTCCAGACATGTGAGAAATACCTTTTTTGTTGTTTTTAAATTGTCCAGTCTAAGGTACAGGTTATGGTGGCCCTGACTCAATCAGGTATGGTATAATTTCATACTCCCTATAGAGTTTTATACTCTGTGCTTTGTTTTCAGTGTCTTGGTTGCTTTTCTGTTGCTGTGATAAAATATCATTTAAAAAGGCAATTTAAGGGAGAGAGAGTTGATTTTGGCTCATAATACTGATTATAGCCATTCAGACATGCAAGTCATAGCAGTAGGAGCTTAAGAGAGTCGGTCACTGAATCCACCACTGCCAAGAGCAATGAGCAGTGAATTCATGCAGGCTAGTGCTCAGTTCCCTTTCTATACTTTGTACAGACCAGGATCCCCTGCTAAGTGAAATGGTCCTGGGAAAAATTAAAATGACTCTTCTTTCACGCATTAATGTAATCAAGACATCCTTTGGATGCAGGACCCTGTAAACCGAGGCTTCTCTCCTGCCCACCAGTTCCCGAATAACCATTCAGAGGCTTATATTAATTATAAATGATTCGCCAATGACTCAGGCTTATTCTAGCTAGCTCTTGCAATGAAATTAACCCATATTTCTTATCTATGCTTTGCCACGTGGTTCATGGCTTGTTATTTCATTCTCTACACATCTTCCTTCCTCAGTGGTTGGCTGACATCTGCCCTGACTCCACCCTTCCTATTCCCAGAATTCTCCTGGTCCGGCTCTCATGCTCAATCTCTTCCTGCCCAGCTTTCAGCTAATCAGCTTTATTATCAACAATGAGTATAATCCACAGCAGGACCTGGTTCCCAGATGATTCTAGAGTCTGCCAAGTTGACCAGACACTAGCCATCACACTCAGTGCTGATTGTCTCTCCTCTCCATTTGTTCTCACACTGCCTGTGTTACTAGCACAGTGAAGAGATGAACTCCTGTTTCCACGAGCTCCTCCACAGGGTTTTGTTTTCTCTGTTACCAGTTTTCACCACATCAATTTAGTTCCTGGCTCTGCATGTCAATTTTTGTTCCTTATTTGAATTCCCATTCCTCAGGTTGCAAGTCTAAACAACATTTCTTACTTTCTAATATATACAACTAAATTAGTACTCTAATTTGATTTGCCAATATTCCTTGAGGAAATCTGTACGCGTATTACATCTGATAAAATGTTGTTGACTTCTGCTAATTTGTGGTTCCTAGTAGGATGTTTTCTTTTGAGCAGTAAAACTGACTTCATACATCATTTTCACATTTCCTTAAAGAAGTGTGAAGGATAATTTTTTCTGTGTTTTCATCATTAATTATTAATTTTATGTTATAATAAAAGAATGCTGTGTGAATGGTTTGTTTATTGATGCTTTGTATTTAGACAGTTTTTGTAAATGTAGCACTTTTGTTAAAATTTTATTCACGTGTGTGTATATACTTGTGTATGGGTATGTGTATATGTGGGTATGTGTGTGTGTGTATGTGTGTGTATGTTTGTGTGTGTGTGTGTGGTGTCCAGAAATCAACATGAGGCATCTTCACCTATTGAATCTAGAACTCAATGACTCAGCTACATTGGCTGGCCATCAGATCCTGGGATTTTCTGCCTCCCTCAGTACTGGAGTTATGGATGTGTGCCACCACATCTGTCTAGCTTTTATGTGAGTGCTGGGGATCCAGACTCAGGTCCTCATAATTCTGTGGCAAGCACTTTACAGTGAACTCCCTCCCAACACCAAAAGTATCATTCTTCTAGTAACTGTCATCTACATCCTTTATGTCTCTAGTCAATGTAGATGGGTAAGGTCGTGTAAGGACAGGTATACAGAATGCCAATGGGTTTGTCTAAAGGTAATTTCTCTGATGTCTCTAGTCAATGTAGACGGGTAAGGCCGGGTAAGGCCGGGTGTACAGAATGCCGATGGGCTTGTCTAAAGGTAATTTCTCTGGGCCCAAAAGATAACTTAAAAAATCATTGCCTACATTTTTAGATTTCTTAATTTCTTCATGTAATTTTGTTGGTTTTGCCTATATATTGATTTATTTTATTACTTTGTTTTATTTTCAGTAGTGGAGATTGAATCTAGGGCCTTATTCTTGCTAGGTAAGTGCTCTACCGTTAAGTTATCCCCAACCCCTGCATTTTAAAACTATACTTACATTTAAATACTCAATGCTCAAGATTTTCAAGTTTTCTGGTCAAAAGTAATCCTTTTAATGATGTCTAAGGATACTTTTTCTCAATGACAATTGACATTTTGTGTTGAGGCTTATTATTAGGCCATTTCTTTTACTATTCTATCTCTTTCATTTTAAAAGTCATTTTAGTTGATAGTTACTGAGCACATTTGTGGTGCATGACATAACACTCTAAAATACACACAGAGTGGGTGATGATCACACTGGAATCATTAGCATATCCATCGCCTCAAATGTAGCCTTATTTCTTAATATTTAAAAATGATAATTAAGCCTCTCTTAATAGTTACAGGGAGCAGAACTTTTAGGATGTCCCAGCCCCAAGTTACATGTTGAGCGATTAAACATGCTGTACAGAGACAGAAACTGCAAGTTTGGCCATTTTGGACATCTAGAAGGTTTACATAGAACGATATTGTCAGAACCAACTTTTTAGTGTGGTTCTTTTCAGGTAGCTGTTAGCCAGGGTCACCCTGTGTGTCTGGAAGAGTTATGCTCTTCCTGATAAGGGTAACAGGCCCTAATAGACTATTGTAAGCCAGGGCCATCTCCTTTGCCCTGCTCAATAGAGGCTTTTTTTTTTTCTTTTTTTGAATATAGGAAAGAGCCTAATGAGTGGCAGTCTTGGTGAGCAAATCTTACATATTCTGAGTCCCCTTAAACTCTAATTACAGCAGAAGCACAATTCTACTTCATTATCTTTCTGTAGTTTCTAAGAAGTCTGGTTAGTATGCCACTCTGTGTTATGTTTGAGACAGCGCTCCTTCTTTTAAGCTAAATTCTACATTTGTGTAACTTAATATTTCCCAGGCAAGTTTATTGGTAAATCCTTTTAGCATCAGGTTATTAGTTCTAGCTATTCAGGGGTATAAGAAAGCAGAGGTTCTGGAGGAAACACACAAGGTTCCTGGAGTCAGCACTGGACTCTGGTCTCCACATTTCTTTTTCTTTTTCTTTTTTTTTTTTTGAGACAGGGTTTCTCTGTGTAGCTTTGCACCTTTCCTGGATCTCACTCTGTAGACCAGGCTGGCCTCGAACTCACAAAGTTCTGTCTGCCTCTGCCTCCTGAGTGCTGGGATTAAAGGCGTGCGCCACCACCGCCCGGCTGGTCTCCACATTTCTAACGTGTGTTCTCCCTACTCCAGCACACATGCCCTGCCACCCTCTCCCTGGCGCTCTGGGCAGCCAGCCTGCCCTTTATCACAGGGTCTGCATCTTCTACAGTCTTTCCTCTGAGCTTCCCTGGTGCCAACTACACCACATATACTGTAGCCCTTTCATCACAGTCTGTGCTGTGCGATGATAATTTCGTGCAGGTTAAGGAACTGCTCTCTGGATACTGCAAGCAGTTGGAGTTGGGAACAGCCATCTCGGTGTTTTCCAGCATCCTGCAGACATCAGACCACTGTACACCCCATGGAGGTTGTTCCTCATCTTTTGCTTCCCAGGGTGAGCTCCTTGGGGACATGGGAGTGGGGTGGGCAGACCCTTGGAAGTGTCTGAATTTCCCTGCCCTGGCTTAGTAGCATGTACCTAGGCGTGGGGCCACTGTAAATACCTGCCAGTCTGAGGAGATAATGAAATCCATTTCCTTTTCTCCTGTACTCCTGCATATAAACTACTCTTTTCTCCCCAAGGCACCTGCCTTCATTATGACTGTAGGATTTCACAGAAACTGTGCCAGGGTGGCAGGAAGCCCTGGGGAATCCACTTCACAGATGAATATACCCAGCGACACTCCAGAATTGCTGTTGCAAACGTTGTAACAATTCTCCAAAATTTTAATCAAGTCATATAATTTTTAATGCTTCTATATCAACCTCCTCCACATAAATCACATCCTTTTTCTTCATTGTGTGTAAAGAAACTTTCCCTGGTTCATTTGCAAGTCTGACATGCTTGGCATATAAAATTGATAGCTAGAAATATTTTTTTTTAAAACAGCAACCACCACCACAACAAAAATGTAGTCGATTTTAGAGCTGAATCCTAGCACCCCCCAACACACACGTCTCAGCTTGAGTCATTTTATTTTCCCCAATTCTAGCACCACATCGTCCTTTCCAAATGGAACCTCTGAATTATTAATGCTGCTCCAGCCATCTGAGTGCTCACAAAGCTGCGCAGCTCAGTGGGGAAGGGGGTACTACATCTTTGGACACCAGCTGCCCAGAATATGCTCCAAGCCACACTTGCCTGAAAACATTCATTTACTCTATTATTTCAATCCCCAAATTTAAAGATGACTTTCCTTTGGGTTGAATTAAATTTACTTTAACATACATCTCTTAATCATGCGTAGTTTTCCCCCAAAAGACTGAGATAAGAGTTGTGCTCTCTATGGATCTCAAAAGCTACGGTAGGAGGAAACTTATAGTTGGTAAGGCAGAGTAAGGTCTCAGGAAAACACAAATCCATGGTCAGGTCAATATCTATTGCAGAATCCATGTATGGAGAGGTCACTAGAAGAAAGACTATGGACATAGGCTGGGCAGATAGTTCAAAGTAGCTGGCACACAAGCATGAAGACCTGAATGGCATACTTCTGTAATAATAATGTTGGCACTGGGGATGATGGAGGGTGGCTAGTGTCAGGCAGATCTCTGAAGCTTGCTGGCCAACCAGCCCCTCTGAAGTAGTGAGTTTCAAGTTCTTTGAGAGTCCCTGTCTAAGAAAGATATATATATATATATATATATAGATAGATAGATAGATAGATAGATAGATAGATAGATATAATGGACAATGATAGAGAAAGACATCTGGTCTTGAACTCTGAACTCTGGTTTTTATATCCACACTCAGGCACATGCACCACACCTACACCATACACACACACACACACACACACACACACACACACACACACACACACAGCAGGGTGGGATTTGGCCTAGTCCTGATTTCTGAGGATGTAGAGAACAGTGGAGACAGAGCTGGAGGAAGGCACTAGAAAGAGAAAATAAAACATTAGGAATGAAGTTTGGCCCCCCTGGATCCAAGGAGGATACATTAATATGCAACACAGGAATTGTCATAGTGACCATGTTTCCTCCCATGGAAGCACCTTGGCTCAGGTTTGCCCTGGGCGACACCTGGAACTGTGAAGTGTCAAAATAAGAACTTGTTGGCTGTAAGGGAGAGAAAACTGCATGTATACATGGGACGCCCAGGAGAGCAAGTGCCCTCTTCAGAGTGGCAGCCATCTATCTGTTGAGGACTCCACTTACCTGAGGGTGTGACTGATCTTATTTAGGAGAAAGCCAAGCATCCTTGCTTATATAGGATACACTCTTGGGAATTTACTTTAAAGATGATCAAATATTTGAGAGGAGAACGGGAGTTTTGTGTATTGCTTATATCTTATTAGCCCACTGTAACAAGGAGACTGGGCTTCAGTGGAGAGCGCTGGGACCAGAACAGCCTAGTGCCACAAGAGAAAACAAGTCGAGGGGCTCTAGAGTGAGGTGAACCTCCTTACAGATATTCCGGGCATGGGATTTACACATCTTCTTCTCCGAGAAGCGATAGGAAATTTTTTGTTGTTGTTAGAAATCTCTTCTTTTTCTTTCAAGCTCTTGATCTAGAAAATTCTGCTCAAATTGGATTGACTTTGTTCATTGGAATGACTGTCATGCTGTCTGTGGTCAGGGATGGTTGGATCACGTGTAAAACAGGCTCAGGGATGGGGCAATGTCTTTAACGGTTTTGTTTCACTGCAATGGCATGACTGGTACTGAGTAATGTGGGACAAAACATTTATTTGGTGCATAGTTTCGGAGACTGAAAATTCAAGGCGGCCCTACCAATTCGGTGTCTGGCACCTTCACAGTATGGTCGATGGCACCAGGAGAGTAGGAGCCAACAATGGCCCAGTGGGGCGGAAAGCAAAGGAGACTCAGAGCCAAGTTCACTCTTTTTATAACGACTATGGATGTCAGGAACTAGTCAGATCCAGAACAATCCCATTAACTTCATCTGAGGAAGACGCTTCCTTCACCCAACTGCTTCCCATTGCCGCTCCTTCAGCCTCCTGCTACCATACACAAACTCTTCCAGCCACACTCCAGCCACCTCAAGCTATCGAAACCAGGGCGTGAACAAGGCCCCTAGATCTCTCGGTTCTACTCTCCTACATGAAAGCCTCACCCTCTCAGAGTCGCTCCCCCAGGCTCTACTCTCGTACCTGCATCACACCAGCTGAAAGAGTGTGTCTACCACCAACACCATTGCAAAGCACAGGCATATTTTCCCTGGGTTTGTTTGAGTACCTGTGCTCAGGGCACACCAAGTTCTCTGGTGAAGGGAATGGATACAGGCAAGAAAGGATGATCCACACAGTTGAATGCCCAACAGTAAATAAGACTGCTGTAGTCAGCATGGCTTAGTGATTGGCCTAACTGGGGTGAGAGGGAATGAAGAAATGACAGACACATGAACACAAAAGATACATAAAAGCTGGTATCCTGTGGGCTGTGAGCTCTGAGGGAGACACGAGAAGCAATTCAGTGAGTTTGTTATATAGAGTGTAACTGAGAGGAGTAGGGTAGCCAATCAGTAAGAGGTCTGTGAGACCAACAGTCTCAGGATACAGTCATCTAGGAGAGAGAAGTGGTGGTTGATAGTTTCTGCATACACTGGTATTTGATAAAGGTCAAATGTTCCTAAACACCACATTTGGACCAGTATAAGGCTTTGCCATTCCTATGGGTCTGAGACATTGGGGTCCTTGACATGGCCTTGTCTACAGAAAACACTCACTTGGGACTTCATTTATTCCCCATACAGGACATCACCATCACCTCCTTCAAAGCTCCAAGAGAACATCTTAGAAGAAGGGAAGAATTTAAGAGCCAGAAGAGGGAGGGAGCAGTGTGGAACTTTGCTCCAGGCAGGACACAGCCGTTTCATTTTTGAACTCATGGTATCTGTGATTAATTGCACAAGACTAGGCTGGTTGAAACCCTGTCATGGAGGGGGGAAGGGGCTCTTGGGGGCTTGAGTACGTATTTATAGTTAGCAGTTGATAGTGGAAGGAGAAAAATGTTCTACAGTGTTATAGTGCTTTCAGGTATCCATGCGCCTGTAAACGAATTCACATTCATACTCCCGTAAACAACCCAAATGAAACTCATTGGAACACACACACACACACACACACACACACACACACACAGAGGGAGAGAGAGAGAGAGAGAGAGAGAGAGAGAGAGAGAGAGAGAGAGAG